>LPNX010949967.1:3038-65886 GCA_001517045.1 Pseudotsuga menziesii | reverse complement strand
TTAGTCTCTTGACATTTAGGGTTCATACCTAGGTAAACCGGAAGGCTATTTCTGGTTCACCTTGAACGGGCTTGGAAGGTAACCCTTGTTGTAAGTGTAGGGGGGTGGTTGGGTGATTCCTCCGCTTGTGCCTAAGAACCACTTCAAGGATTCCAAGTAATCATTCATCAGCTTTCTTCAGGAAAGTATATCTTTCACCCTTGATTTATTGTTTGAGAATTTAGGATTTTTATGGTGTGTGCTATGTGGTTTGCCTGTTTTTAGTTTTCCTTAGGGTGTGATTTGTCAAATTTTCAATCATGGAGGACCAACCTATTAGGAGGTCAAGAAGGTTGTGAAACCTTCCTCCTCTTGTCACATTGGAGCCTCCACCTCCACCCCAAAGGAAAATATTGGACATGGATGGTTCATTTAAACTGGTAGGAATAAGTGAAGTTCTCAGTGAACCAGAACTGATAGCTAACCATTTTGATCTTGATACAGTTGAGATAGAAGACTTGCAAACTGACAAGTTTTCAAAGAATTTTAACACCCCCTTGACTGATTTAAATGATCATGTGATCATTCAGGTCAGACCTTTTGATTCACCCATGTTAGGTGTCCCTATGGGTAGGATCATGTCTTCGGTGGAAGAAAGTCCTTTTCTGTTCACCTCAGCCATTCTGGTTGAAGGGGTACTACCTCCCCCAGTAAGTGCCCCTAGATCTAGTATACCTTATACACCTTTGACTCCAGTGAGCTGGGTGGTCCAACCACCGGTTCACTCAAACCTAGAAGGTACTTCTGGTGATATGGTTACTGGGATTCCCAGTATACCTATTATTCCTTCTTCCTTTCCATATACTACCCAGAGCGGTCCGGTAGGATCCTCCGCATTTGTCCAAGGATTTCCTTGGAATGGGGGGCACATCCCCCCATCCTCTCCATACATAGGCCCATCACCTTCCTATGTAGGAGTACAGTTTGGGAACAATACCTCTTATGGGAAAAATTTCCAAACTTTGATTTCGATTCCATTTATGAGCTCTCCCTTTTCGTTGTTTAGCGAAGGGATACCAGCTCCTGTTTTTCAGACCCATATTTCTATGGGGACGGCCCGAACTTATTATATTGCACCTCCCACACACAATCCTATGGCTTATGGATGGAATCCATTTCAGAGTAATCTACCCACTTCACAACTAGTGGCAGGGGCAACCCCACTTTTACCTATGGGAATTCGGGGGCAGGTCCCTCTAATCCCCAAGCTGGCACATTTAGTACCCCGGTTTGACCCAAAATTCTATTCCTGGCAACTTTAAATTTTCCAGATTTGTCAAAATTGATGAATGACCCGGTGAGGCATGACCCCTTGTGGCCACCTGTTCCCACCAAATTGCCATCGAACATCCCTAAGTTCGAAGGCAAAGTTGGTGAAGTACCTGGGGCTCATGCCACCACATTCCATTTATGGTGTTCTTTGAATTCACTGAATGAAGATTCAATCAGGTTGAGGTTGTTCCAAAGAACCTTAACAAGTACCATGGAAAAATGGTATATTGAATTGCCTTCTGCTACTTTCAGTAGTTTCTGGGACTTGGCTAGTGCATTTCTTAGCCACTTTCAGCTTCCAGTCCGATATGATTTTGGAATGGACTTGTTGTCTACTTTTAGGTAGAACAAGGCTACCCACATCTTGGATCACATCCAAGAGTGGAGGAGGTGAAATAGCCTTATTAAAGCCACTATTTCTCCTGAGTTCCTTTTAGAGTGGTTCCTTAAATCCCTGTTGCCCTACATATCTAAGGATGTATCCACCTCAAGAGTGATGAATGAAGAAGAAGCCATTCTCATGGCCCAGCAACTGGATTTGATTTATTCACAATCTAGGATCTTGTATGAGATTATCCCTTAGGCACTGAGGCCTATGCACGATGCAGAGAAGCCTAAGCCTTGACCCCATGCTGATGGTGTGGCTGGGTCCGTTAGCTCTCCCACCGTAGAATATTTGGCTAAGCAACTTCATTAGTTGTTTGTCAAGCAGTCTACAGTGGAGGCAGAAAAGGCTTCCCCCTCCCCCCAGAGTGCAAATTTTTTTCCACAAACCTCTCATAAGGGAAATCAACATCCCGGCGGGAAGAAAAAGAAAGGAAAAAAGGGAGAGGGAAATCAAAACAAGTAAAAGCCTGCAAACAATGCTGATGGGGGAAAGAAAGAAAAGATGAAGGTCAAGTTCCTGTGTAAGTTGTGCCATGAAGACCACCTTACTCACATTTGTCCCCTTATGGATCAAGCCTAGAATCTGCTTAAAGCTCAACAACCGGTTGTCCTGAAGGATCCTTTTCCCCAAGGACAAAACTCTGCTTCGGCTTCTAATGTAGCAGGGGGCACTCAAAATGCCCCTGACCCAAACTATATGAACATGGTTCCATCTTCAAATTTGTTGCATACAAGGAACAAAAATTATGAGAAAGACAATTCTGAGAAGGGTAAAGCTATAGGTGAAACTTCTAACCCTCTCACGATAGAGAAACCTACTAAAACTATGTCGAAGATACTGAAAGGTGTCTTCAAGAAGACCTTGCATAACCCTAATGCTAGGGCTTCTTCAAACTTCTTCATGGTTGAATATTTAGCTCAAACCTCATGTGCAATGTCAGCTTTAGAGGTGTTACAGAGTTGTCCTGCCTAGAGGGATGCTCTCTTAGCAGCTTTAGGCAGCATGGACTCTTTGAGTCTCATGGTGAAATTTTATTTATCTGATGTTAAAATTCACCTACCTTACCATGTAGCCTTATCAATAGATGTCATCCATGGTGGTAAGACCATTGGAAGGGAAATTGTTGATGAGGGTTCTTCTACATGTGTTATGTCCTTGACCTATTAGAAATCTCTCGGATCCCCAGAGCTGCTTCCGTCAAACACTCTGCTTAATTCTTTTGATGGAAGGTGCTTCTGTTCGCATGGTATCTTGCTAGCTTTTGAAATTAAGTTGGTAGGAAAAGCAGTGTCTATTGAGGTAGAAGTGATTGATGCTCCTTTGGACTATAATCTGCTTCTGGGAAGGAACTAGACTTATGTGATGTCCGCTATTGCGTCGGCTATCTTTCGTGTAGTGGTTTTTCCACATGAGGGAAAGTTGGTTATTGTTGAACAACTTGATTTTACCTGAAAAGGTTGTTTAGAATCTAATGAGTCTACTGTGCCATTGGTTGATCAGGTCAAACCTACTGCATAGAGCTTGGGGGCTGGAATGTACACATCATTGATGGGCACATTTGATCTTCCAGCCCCGGTTAATTATATTGGTTCTACTAGTGTGGGGAGGTCCATAGCTATGATTGTTGATAGGACTGATCCTTGGGTCCTCCCATCCCCCCATGAACTAGAAGTTCCCTTATCGGCAGTGAAGGTAGGTTATCAAACTATCACTCAAGCCACTATTGATCCCATTCCAAATCCTCTAACAGTCTCGAAAGATCTGGAAGAAGTCTATTTGCCCGCATGGGCAGAAAAATATTTGCACTCTATAGATTGTTTAGACATGGTTTTACCTTCTGATGAAGCCATTCTAGAAGCCATGAGTGGACGTGATAAGATTTGTGAGGATCTTCATCATCGATCCTATTTTCTTCCATAACTAAGCAGAATAGAAAACCAAGAGTTTCACTTGAGACTGTCAGAAGATGTTGATATACCTATCAATCCATTTCCTAGGGAAGGAATGTTTGCCAAGGGGAATATGACAAATATTTCTTCCACTATACCTATTAACATATCTGTAAACCCTGATGTCGTGGAAAACATATACATCGGTGCAAATTGCTCTCCTAATGAGATTGTCATATATAATGCCCTGTTTAAGGAATTTCGCAATGTCTTTGCCTAGTCATATGAGGAGATTCCAGGCATAGATCCATCGATTATTGAACATGAAATCCAAACATGTCCTGATGCCAAGCCGGTTCGACAAAAGCTAAGACCTATTAACCTGCACAAAGTGGCGACTGTGAAGGTTGAAGTTGAAAAGTTGTTGAAGGTTGGTTTTATCTATCCCATTGCTTTGACAAAATGGGTATCCAACCTTGTTCTTGTTGATAAGAGGCAAGGGACTATCCACATTTGTATGGACTTTAGAGATTTAAATAAAGCATTTCCTAAGGAAAACTATCCCACACCTTTTATAGACCAGATTATAGATGCTTGTGCAGGAAGTGAGGTGTTCTCATTTATGGATGGTTTCTCTAGATACAATCAAATTCAAATAAAACCAGAAGACCAACATAAAACTGCTTTCATTTGTCCTTGGGGTACCTTCGCGTACAAGAAAATGCCCTTTGGATTGAAAAATGTTGGGGAAAACTTTCAATGGGCTATGAAATTTTCCTTCCATGATATTAAAGCCATTGTTGAACCATACCTTGATGATCTGCCCTCACATTCTTGTAAGAGGATCCAACATCTAGATCATTTACGGTTGATATTTGAGAGATGCAGATATTATAAAATCCGCTTGAATCCCCACAAGTGTGTATTCTATGTCAAGTCAAGAAGATTGCTCAGATTCATTGTCTCTAGTAGAGGCATCCAGGTGGATCCTTTGAAAGTTGAGGCCATTGTAAATCTACATCCTTCTCGTTCTATCAGGAAACTTCAAAGCCTGCAAGGAAAGTCTAATTTTGTTCGACGTTTTATTGTTAACTATGCCAAGATCACTAAAGGTTTCATGCGCCTACTCAAATAGGACACCCCATTTGTATGGGATGAAACTGCACAACTTGCATTCGAGGCATTGAAAAAAGCTTTGTTGTCGTCACCCTTGTTACACCCGCCAGACTATTCTAGGGATTTTATATTATATCTGGTTGCATCAGAGTTGACCATTGGGGTAGTACTAGTCTAGGAGGATGATAAGCTTGTAGAGCATGTTGTTTATTATCTTAGCCGTGCTTTGGCTGGACCTAAACTTATATACTCCCACATTGAAAAGTTAGCCTTAGCAGCCGTGTACGCTGTTCAGAGGTTACGTCACTACATTTTACTAAGGACCACAATAGTAGTGGTGGATGTGAATCCATTTCAATATGTTTTATCCTGATGGATTGTTGGGGGGGAATTTAACAAATGGATAGTCATTCTCCAAGAGTTTGACTTGGATTTCTAGTCCACTAAGTCTAAGAAGTCCTTAGTTTTTTCTGAAATTATAGCAGAATTTCCTATTGAAGAAGATGTAGCTGTTGAAGATGACTCATTCCCAGATGAGCACATCTTCCTGATATCCACCTCTGATCCTTGGTATGGGGATATTCTTATACATCTCTAGACTTTGAAGTATCATGTAGCTTCCTCAAGGGAGGAACGACGTAAATTACGCCTTCATGCCAAGAACTATCTCATTATAGGAGATACATTATATCGACAAGGGGTAGATTCTATTTTGCGTTGATGCCTTACTCATGAGGAAGCAGAGATTGTCCTGAATGATTCCCATAGTGGAGCGTGTGGGGGTAATTTATCTGGGTTATTTCTGGCCCATGATCTTTAAATATTGTGTGGAAGCAGTGAAGCACTGTCATCCGTGTTAGCTTTACACTAGGAAAATGCGGTCACATCCTGCTCCATTATTTCCCATTATCTCGGTAGGTCCCTTCATGAAATGGGATATTGATTACGTGACATGCAACCCAGCCTCGGCTGGAGGGAATAAATACATCATTGTCACTGTTGACTATTTTACAAAATGGGTAGAGGTAATGCCTACTTTTAAAGCCGACAGGGAAACAACAGCTTTCTTTGTATTCAATCAGATTATCGCATGGTTTGGTATACCCAAAGTGATTTTCATTGACCATGGCAGTCATTTTCAAAATGACATGATGATGGAACTGGCCACTATGCTCGGATTCAGACAAGAACATCCATCCTCATATTATTCAAAAGCAAACAGTTAGGTTGAGGCTATCAACAAAACTTTAAAAACTATCCTTAAATGTACAATTGATGCAACCCACTCTAACTGGCACATCATGCTATATCCTTCTCTTTGGGCCTACCGAACTAACGTAAAAACTGCTACGGGTTTCTCTCCTTTCCAACTCGTTCATGGAGTAGAAGCAGTTACTCCAATTGAGTGTGAAATCCTGTCTCTAAAGATAGCCATTCATGTGTTACCTAATACAACTGAGCTTGAGGAACGTATGGTACATTTAGAACACCTTGATGAACAAAGTAGAGATGCACTAACTACTAATCAAGCTCATAAAATAGGGTCAAAACTCAGTATGATAAATCGGTGAAACCTAGGTTTTTCTTTGAAGGGAAACTTGTCTTGCTTTGGGACCAAGAAAAAGAACCCCTGGGGGCAGAAAAATTCAAGGCCATGTGGTTAGGACCTTATGTCGTGTCGAAAGTATTGAGTAAGGGCACATATGAATTAGTTGATTTTGATGGGAACAAGCTGCCTGAGCCTAGAAATGGGCTCTACCTGAAAAAGTACTATGCTTAGGCTTAGCACTTTTTCTTGTATTTTTATTGTATGTATTTTTATGTACATTAGGTTGTCGGTTTTGTTTTTTATACTATCTGCTGGTTGTTGCAGATGTCTTCTGAAAGGTATATAGGGTTCGCTGATGGTGCTAGGCGTCACACTTGTAACCTAGCTTTGGTAGCGTGGGTTATTTATTCTCCCTCAGGATAGCTTGTTGCCACGGGAGGCACTTGTTTAGGTCCTACTTCTAATAATGTTGCTGAGTATACGGCTGTAATTGAGCTCCTATGGGATGCTTTGCCATGTGGAATCACCCAGCTTGAGGTCTGTTTGGGCTCTCAGTTGGTGGTTTCCCAGCTCAATCAAGCTTATCAGGTACAAAATCTATTTTATTACATCAGTTCATGCAAATTCGTTTATTGGAAAGACATTTTGAAGTTATTACATTCAATCACATTCCATAAAATCAGAATTCATTGATTGATGCATATGTTAATTACATTTTAGATTGGCATCTCACACACATTTTATAAAGGTATACAACAAACATATAAAAAACATTTGTAAATAAAATGACAACAACAACAACAATATATATATATGTAAAATATATGTCCATGGATAGGTCAATTCTGATCCTCAGATCCCATCATATACAAAATGTACAAAAATGTGGATCATAGTCCATCAAAATGTCTTAGATCTAAGCTGGACCTCCCTAGTCAATAGGACCACCTTGGTCCCCATGGTCCGTCTGCACTCTGGCTTCCTCAACCTCCTCAGCTTTGGCAGCCTCCATAGCCTCTATATATACAAGCACCGCTTTGACCACTCGCCTGAATAGACATAGCCAAACCGATGGAAATCCAACAACGAACTCCTGCATGGCAGTTGGGATATGCTCTATTCACAAGGTAGGTACTCGTTGGGTCAGCCTAGCCAGCTTCCCCTCTAGAACCCTGATCAGTCCTGGGTCTTCACCTATGATAGGATGAACAAACATGCATGGGTGCCCTTCAGGGAAGACCAGTCCAATATCTTCATTTTGGCACATCTATAGGATTAAGACTTGTACATATGTATATATCTATCATTTTAAAATTCATAAAATTTTGAAAAATGATAAAAATTAAAAAATTATTTACCGAGCTCTCCCCATGCTCCTCTTGGAGGGAGGACAAGGTCTGGGTCACCTCAAAATTCCATACTAGCATATGGAAATTGCTCCAGTTCTGGTAGCTTCCATTCCCAGCGGGTATAGAAATCATCATCATATACACTATGTACTGTGTCTCCTCCTCCTTGACGGAGGAAGATGTCTCCCCTCCTACTCAATCTCGGCTGACGTGGAGATCTGACCAGTAGAGGTATGGCAGGACTCAATGCTGTTACTCTCTCGAAGAAGAAGGCCACTAGTATGCTCACATAACCAAAGTTATTTTGCCTTCCTCTCTTACAATCAGACATTTGTCTCTTCATGATAGGGACAACTCCCGAACACCAATCATAGAGAGCACCATGAAAACAATCTACTGCTAGACTCATTTGGTTCCATGTAGCCAAATGTAAAGAGGAGGATCCTGATATCCTCACGATGGTGCTAGCAAGTACCTGTAGAGTAAAGTATCGAATATGTACAACAGGGACACAGCTCCCTCTCTTTTGAGTACCCGGTGTGCAAAACACATCTATATAGTTTTGGACACTTAAGGGGTCACCGCCCCTGCTAGTGTCCTCTAAGTTAACTGGTGCTCCTCAACGTGACAGACTGGTTATGAAATATATGTCTTCAGTAGTAATCTCCAAGGTTTCACCCAGTAGGTTGAACATCCCAAAATCATGATCCCAATAATTTACCATGAACTCAAGGATGCGGACATTGGCCCGCATGGGTAATGTGCAAAATAATTTAAGTATCCCACTCGTTCACAATGAATGTATAGTGGGCACACTTTGGAGCGCTGCTTGGTCCATTATTTCATGCTCCCATTCCTTCCATTCCAGAACCATCTTTTTACCTAGAAAAACAAGTAATTTGATTCAGTAATTCTATATAAAAATTCAAAATTTTTGACTATCTTTAGCCTTTTATCCTTCACGCACTACACGTGACTATCTAGTTAGACATGTTGCATACTGTACGTGACTATCTATATAGGAAACTCACGTACAGAATGCGTGTACGCGAGTCTTCACGCCGTTAACCCGCGTATGCACCGTGCCATGTTTAGGATGCTTTTAATAATAAAATTAAGACTCAAAATTCATAATTGCTTGGATCAAAATGAAGATCTTAGGGTGTAGGCTTACCTGCAACTTGCGGAATTCAATTTCGTCGGTTCAAATGTCCACAATGATTGAACAAAGGTAGAAGGAAAAACTTGCTTTTTATGGCTCAAAAGTTCAAATGGTGAGTTTTGTTTTAATTTTCAATTATTTATAGAAATTATATTTCTTTAAGTGGGTATTTTTCTATAGTTTGAAAATTCATTCAACTAATACCATATTTCTTTATGCTTTGGAACAAGTTTTTTCACTATTATAAAAGTGTTGTTGCTTCAATAGGGTGTTTTTGTCATTTCCAATACACTTTTGGCACCTTTATTCAATCCAAATTAACCTTAGCAATCAACCTTTTGCCACAGACTATGGTATCATAAACCATTAGTTCCCTGGTTTTACCATTATTCTTCTGTGGATAGGACCCTTTTTCATGAGTATCCTTCTTCTAAGCCTATGTTGTCCTTTTGTGCTCATGCCGCAACTGTTTCAGGTATAGGGGTATCCTCTTAGATATTTTTCACGCCAAATAGAGCTTCTTTTGAATCTCTTTTTACAAGCTATATTTTTATAGGACTCCCCGCCCTTATGGAGTTTCTTTAGGCCCAGGTCTGACTCCTTCAAAACAGACTTGACTGCCGAGTTAACTCATCTGTTCAAGCTCGTTAAGAATATGTGATTGGGCATCCACATTGGTGGTAGGTTATCTCTTTCTTGGACCATGCAGAATAATACGAGAAAGGATCGCTCTATTTTCTTTTGAATTGAGAAGAGTATTCTTAGGTATAGGTTTATCACTTTTTCGGACCTGAGGGACTAAATTTACGGAAAAGGAACACCCAGTTTGAGCTTAGTTTTCTCTTTTTCGTGCTCTGGACCTAAACATGAAAAATATTCTGAGTGTACTTTGTGTCTTTGTCATGCTCGTTAAACACTTAAGAACAAAGCAACGAGTTTATTGTTGTAAGCCCCATTTCTTGTAACCAAATGGATCTTTCCGAGTGATCTTCCTTTCCTTCACACTCCTAAAACTCAATCTATTCTATGATGTTTTGGAAGGAGCGTTGGGTAGGTGGTAATTTAACCTTTTTCAGAACTCCCTGACTAAGTACAAAAAAGGTTCACCTTTTCTTCTCTGGAAGTTAAGAGAGTTATTCTGTGGTATGTTTTATACTTTTTCAGCCTCAAGAGACTAAATTGGATGAAAAAGGACCCCCCTGGAGTCTTCTTTGGAGTTTTCAGACTCTCTAAATGTGAAAACACCTACTAAACATGTACTAGTTCGGGCTCATTAAATCCACAAATCAGTGACACTATCAAGCATTATTTTCTCTTCTCTTCAAGCTTGTTAAAAAATGAAGAGGGACTTGATTTAACTTTCTTGGACTCATTGAAATTTAACAGGAAAGGTAGGGAAGAATTTTTCTCTTGTTTTCAGTAATGGAAACATGTCCTCCTTGAACATAGCACTCTTTGTTTTTTCCAATACCCATGTCTCAGTGATTACTTTTCCGTTCAGCTATTACTTTGAGTTTCTTACTCCTCCTCTTGTCCATTATACCTGGGGAATTTGATCATGTCTCCTACATGAAATATAGGTCTAGTTGTTCTATCTATAAGTTATACGCTGCCTTGGGTCATATCTATGTTGTGCTCATTGTTCAAGGACTTCACCCAATGTTTGATCTCTATCCTAATCCCATCATTGTTATATCTATTATCTTATTGTGTATCCCTTCTTTTGCCCAGTTCCTAGTCATTCTTGTGATCCGTTGGAGGATCTATTACCTTCCTTATCATAGCATGGTTCCATTTCAGTACTTCCTGATGACGAGGACCTAGAGTTTTTGACGATCGTACCTCAGCATTCACTTTTATCATTGGTGAATTCCTTTGCTTCAGCTGTCGATTATCACCTATTGATTGACAAACTATTGAATTCTTTCCATGTTCGACTTCAGCTTACCCTTATTCACATGGCTTGGATTGTACTGGTTCTTTGGGATCATTTATGAAGACCTTGGTTCCTCACTTATGGACTAAGTTGCGCAAGATTATGTTCTATTCATCTACATAGCTTCCAAATCTTTTGAAGAATCATCATGATTGTATATTGTGGCTGCGATCCACCTTTGTAATATACGTGGTTTCATACCTATATCATATTATGTACTCAAATATTGTAAAGGAGCTAGTGTTCCAGTAAATTGAACATAGCATCCTCAGATGTAACTTTGTATATGACATTACTATGTATTTGTTTCAGGTACTCTCTCTGCTCCATTGGATTTCTAAGTTCTCCAAAGATAAATATTATAATGTATTTCGGCCATCGCTTCCCTCTGACCTCACACATTAGGGGGCATCTGTTATCAACCTGAATGGCACTTCTCCATTCGAGTTCCGACATCCCTCATAGTGGCACACAAAAGGACATTTAAAATAATTAATAAAAGTTGGGTAAATTGTTGCATGTACCACATCCATAGTAACCGTGTTTGTATCTTCTCAATTCAAATTGTAATTAATAAGCATCTCTTCCCCTTCCAAGGTACTAGAATTTAGTCAGAGGTTGGTTTAGTCCTTAGAAATACTCTATTCCTAGACTTCAAATTTTTGACATAAAACCATATCTCCTTTGGTAAAGGTTTAAGCCATGACCTTTTTGTTGCACACCCTAACTACATAACTATGGTACTACTGCATGTGCTCCAATGCTTGAGATTCCTTTCATCTAGGATACCTAACTCTACCATACGTGTGGTGACAATCTCTTCATTAGGTATAGCATCATGAAGTGCAATGCTAAGTGATGGGACTAATACCTCTTAGGGAAACATATATTTATGTCTATATACCAATGAGTAGGTCATCATGGAGATAATTCATCTCCACTGAGTGACACCTTTTAAATTATAATGAAAGTTTTGTAATTTTTTGTTAGGAATTTCATTACACCTTCTATGGACAGAAGTCGTTCCTTTGGTCTAAATGGTTCAGATCTAGAACAAATAGTTCACAATAATGTTGGAAGACTTCTCCTACAAACTATAGACACCTAGAATACGATCTTTGATGGAATGATGTGGATCTTCACCTATGGAAAAATATCTCCAAAAATATATCTGCATAAACACATCAAAACACAAAAGATAAAAAGTATTATAACATCATCTATGATCTATATCAGTGACTAAGGAATCTGATAATAAACATGTAAGATTAAACATAACAAGTATATGGGAAAGGAACAAACTTTGCATTGATAAATATTGAAAGATTTTACAACCTGCGCCTTAGTGTTGATGCACTCCTCCACAAAACCAATATCTTATCCCCAATATCTCCAACTTTTTCCTCTATTCTCACTCTTAATGGATCAGGCCAGAATGTCAAAATGGCAGCATGACTTTTCTCTCTCCCAACCATGGGATATGGGTCTGTTTTTATACGCCTCAAATGGATAGAGATGGTTGAGATTTTGGTGGGTGAGGTGGAGATGAGATTCCCAAAGCATGGATCTCGAGCTCAACTGACCCAGGTGAATATGGATAAGGTATACCATGAGGCTTTTGATCTAGAAGTTTCGTGAAGTTTCTCTTTTTCATTTTTTACCAAGGGCACCACTCCTGCTCCTTAATGACAGAGTAGTGCTAGGGCAGAACCACTCTTCCATTAGAGGAAATTTAAATTTAAAATGGACCTTCCAAAAATAATACAAATTCCATGTCATCATGTATTAGCCAATCAAAATTATTTAAAATTCAAAAAGGGAGCACCTCTTAAACAATTTTTTAATATAAATTTGGGGATAGGTATCATAAAAAAACTACTTTTTTTGTTTGTATTTTCGACATATATCCTTGTGTTTTTACTCAAATTTCGATCAGGAGAGCTCGTTGGATGTGGAATGAAATTATGCATCCAACGAGTACCCACTTGGAATAATTTTGACAAGCCCCACTATTCCAAGAACAATAAATACCTAAAAAACATGATGATGACATCATCATCACATTTTTCAGGTATTTCTTGTTTTTGGGGTAGTGAGGCCCGTGAAAAGTATGTCGAGTGGGTACTCGTTGGATGCATAATTTCATTCCACATCCAACAACCTCTCCCTATCAAAATTTGAGTAAACACACAGGGAGATATGTCGAAAATATGAACAAAAAAGTAGTTTTTTCTTTTCTTCCTCCAAAATTAATAAATATTATTTTATTATTTTAACTATTATTTTATTAATTTTCCATAGGAGGCCCATTTTGAGTTGAAATTTACTCTAATGAAACAAAGAGAAAAGGAGGTGCCATATCCTCTCTTCAACACAACTCAAGAAGTGCTGAAGAAGGTACCGCTTCTAAGCTTAAGGGTAGAAGCGGTGCTAGGTTTTTATGTGCAAGTTTGACATCTGGATGAAGGTTTTCACTTCAATATTTGGGAATGAGGGAAAACATGAATGTTTAGGATCTAATCACATGTTGATGATGATATTTGGGTGTAACATAATCCCATAGTGTAGGATATACCTTGGTATGCCGATGGTCACTTGAAGCATTAACAATGTGTTTAAGGATGGATAGTAATGTAACATTGATTGATTCAACCTACCCATTATCTGTATATAGTAGGGTGTGGAAAAATTATTTTTGATGTTATACTTATCTAGGAGTCTCTTTATTTATGTATATATGAGAAAGCTTCCATTTCCATCCAGTAAGGTTTAATGGACTATCAAACGATATATAATTTGGTTTCTAATGAATTTCACAATAATATGTCCTATGAAACAACTAAGGGGCATGGAATTTACCCTTTTGGTTTAATAGTTAATTATGATGATGATGAACTTGTGGTCATTCTAAAGGTTGCATGTATAGCTCTGAAGAGGCCTAAAACCCACAATAAGAATGGTCAAGGGGATTTGATTGAGATTAAGTCACGGGATGATATATGGTACAAAATCATATAATTATAGTATACTTTTCATTTGTTAACATATTTTTTACATTTTTTTTAATAGTGGCTAGTAGTAGCCCATGTACAAGATCTTAGTTAAGGTGGCATGTGACCAAAATTCCCCCCCATAATGTCCACTATGTGCTTATTACAATATAGCTTAAACCTTGGGATAGTTTATGTTACAAAAGAGGAAACCATTCAAGCTTTTATTTTTATTAAAAAAAGTTAGCTAGAAAATAGATTAGCTACATTGTTATGATCTCTAACCCCACAAGATGAGAATGGGAGCTAATATCCAACAAGGGCATTCACAATGTAAAGATACCAATAAAGAGGTAGTTTTGTCTCTCAATATGAAGAAGATGTAGGTCATAAATATCATGGTGATCTAGATCATCAGAAGGTACCTCTATAATGTCTGAAATTGTGGGTAAATATCACTTAAGGATATAGATGAAAATAGGAAGTTTACTTGGAAGTTATTTTAATGTAGGACATAAATAACATGTAAGTTCTTGAAGTATCATAGAAAAAATGTTTAAATATAATAATAATACTAAGTAAAAGTAGGATAACACACTAAAATTCCCTTGGATCTGGTTGATAAAAGGATAGTAGTTACCAAATGCCTAAAAATGTTCTATACAAATTTTAAGGCTATATACAAGCTGAGGATAAGGGTTTCATACTCAATGATGTTATTGGTATAGGGAAAGTATAACCTATAAGTTAAATAGATAGAATATTCATTCTTGGGAGTAATAAATTAAATGGTAGTACCAACCCCTAATTTTCTCATGGTGTCCTCAAAGTACAAAGTCTAGATGTCAAGTTTAACAATCAAATAAGGCTCAGTCAAAGGTTCCTTATAGGCTAAGGGTTATATAGCAGCTAGGAGTAATAATTTTGTGAGCACTTATGAATTAAGGAATCAACAAGTTGATAAGCTATGACTTGGCCCTTTAGAGACTTATGAAAAGACAAAGAAGGCTTGGAAGTAAAGTATTATAGGGGGTATAATATTATGGGTTTATTATCTCAAAATATAGTTTAAGCGTATATGTGTGGAAAACATTAAAGTAAGGCATAAATTTTCTATACATATATAAAAATTCTTTTAATTATCCAGGGTCCTACTGATGTGATGTAATAAATAGCACATGCTATCTAATCATTAAACATTGAAATTATGCACATGCCTTGTTCTTTTGATGAGGTTTCTATTGAGGACATAATAAATACCTCATCAGCAATTTGGGGCATGAGGAGGAAGTTTTGGGTGAACTGGTCAGTCATGCAACCATTCCAAAAACTAAGTAATTCTAGGAACATTTGGGGGATTGTCAGGTACTTAACCAAACCTAAATGGCCCCAATTCTTAGGTATGGATGTTATTATTGAGCATAGTATCATGTGCAGTAGCATTTGTGGTTGGTCCTGAGCAAGTTTTGGGACCTTTCCACCCATATAACAGTAGTATTCAAGATAAGTACCATATTTGGGCATGTTCACAGACCTAAGTCAAGCATTCTAGGAAGTCAAATGGTCATGTAAAATAACCTTAATTCATCCCAGTATTGCAACCAAAGATGATCATCACATTAATTATTATATTTGGTCTATTTTAGCAGTGTTTAGAGAATTATAATGACACCTAGCACTCACAAATAATCCCTAATATAGATCTGGCCAACACTAAGTTAATTTTGGACAAATGTGTGGAAAAAATGAGCAATGGAAATGAAACCAAAGCAGTGAATATAATGGTTTCCTGTGGTGTATTCTATTTATTACAAATATGTCAAATCGAAATGAGATGAGGAAGGTTTTCAACACATGTGGGTTCCCATTGTCACTTGGATCAAACCATCCCAATTTGGAATCATTATCTACTGCTATAATATTGAGATGTTCCATTTTCCATCCACATTTGAGATTTCTTGAGGCATGCCGTCGTTGTTAAACCCTACTTTGACAAGGTTGATATGCCCTTAGAGGATTGTGAGGTCACTTGCAACCTTGAAGTGTGATATGGATTGTTTCTTTGAGCAGAAAACGAGGCGATGGTCATATTGTATGAGATAGAATCCACCTTTCATTAGTGACCAGACTCTCTTGAGCATGTAATATTGTCTATAAAGGACCTATTCATTTACTTGAACACCACATTCTAAGAGAGGTCCATGAGTCTTTATCATAATTAATTTAAGGGCTATACCAAGATATCTAACAATAACACTGGAACAAACAAAATTACAAATGGTTGGAATCCAAGCAAGTTGCTCATAAAAAACAACCAACCATAAGTAAGTGTTATGAAAAATATCCCCAAAGACTTCAAATAACATTTTTTCAAACAATATCTAGTAGTCAAAATAGAATCATCCACAACAGTCATTGACAAAAGAGATTCATCTGCAAAATCATTATTCACCATATCCTCACCCATTGAAAGGAAACACCTCTAATATGACCCTACAAGTGAGTTGACACCAACAGATCACTAAGGGAATCAATAGTCAACAAATAGACCACCATATAAATCCTGACAAAAAAGGAAAAGTGGCCAAAGACTTTGGTGAGAGCAAGACATATCTTTTAAGACATCCACCTATTACTTGAAGGGAATCCTAACTTAAAAAATGTAGAGGGAGGTTCAGAATCTATTTGAAACTGGAATAGTGCATAATATTTTTGAGAAGGTATTTAATGTTCGGCGTGAAGGCCCTTTGTGGAGCACATCATCTCTACCATAGAATACAAAAATTCCACATTGAAAAAAACTTGTACAATGATGAATAATAACACTCCCTATACAAATGGATTTTAAGAGTTTATTATCTCAACAGATAGTGTAAGTGTATATGTGTGGAAAACATAATAATAAGGCATATATTTTCTATGTGTATATAATAGGTCTTTTAATTATCCAGGGACCTATTGATGTGATTTAATAAATAAATCATGTTCTCTTATCATTAAACACTAAAATTATGTACATTCCTTGTTATTTTGATGAGGTGTTTATTGAGGACACAAGAAACACCTCATCAACAATTTGGGGCATGAGGAGGAAGTTCTAGGTGAACTGATTAGTCATGCAACCATCCAAATGAAACCATCCCCAAAAATGAGAAATTTTGGGCACATTTAGGGGACTGTGATGTACTTAACCAACCCTAAATAGCCCCATATCTTAGTTATGGGTGTGATTCTTGAGCATAGTTTTATGTGCAGTAGCATTGTTGTTGGCCTTGTGCAATATTTGGGACCTTTACACCCATATAATAGTAGCATTCAAGATAAGTAACAGATCTGGGAATGTTCATGGACCTAAGTCAAGCATTGTAGGAAGTCAAATGGGCATGGAAAAAAACCTTAATTTATCCCATTATTGCAACCAAAGATTGCCAACACATTGAGCCTTATATTTGGTATGTTTTAGCATTTTTTGGTGAATGATAATGACACTTAGCATTCACAAATCATCCCTTTTATAGATCTATCCAACGTTGAGTTAATTTTGGAAAAATGTGTGGAAAAATAATAAGCAATGGAAATGAAACCTATGCACCCTATTTTTTGACAAGCCATTTTTGGGGCTTTTAACCCTTATCTTCACAGCAAGCTCCTCCTTGGAAATTTTATTTTTGGGAAATTTTAGGGAAGGTTCTATGGTTTGTGCCCCTTTTAACTTTAAGTTCAGCACACTCCTTTCCTTCTTTTTTTTTATTCAATTTACACCTACTGCAAATTTTTTAAGGCAAGAATTGGTAATGTGTGAACTATGGATATAAAAAGGTCCAAACTTGGTGCTAATTTTAACTATAAGGTAAACACACTTATTCTCATAATTTGGGCAGTCTTGAGGCAATAAACAACAACAATGAGCACCCTAATTAGCATGATAGGAAAACATGGCTTGTTACCAAGAATATTTTAGAATGGTAAAGACTATTCTAGGAGATTAAGCCAATTCCCATCCTTTTTTGACCCTCATACTTCCCTAATGTGTTAAACCGCATATTTATGTTTCTCTTTTTCCTTTGACATCCTTCGACAACACTTATTCTTCCATTTTGTTCATGTATTGTAGATCCAATAGTATTTATTTCTCTCTTTTAGTTTTCTTGTAAATATGGTTATGACATTAGGTCAGAAAATCTCAATTCATTTGGAACTAATACTCTATTTTATAGTTAAAGTGAGAGAAGCCTCTTAACATTATACCAATATTTCCACTACTTCTAAGTATTAAATATGTGATCTATATACTATTGATCTATGCTTGGAAAAAAATATTGAAGTTGTATCTTGCAACTTTTGAAGCTTTACCCTTTATTTTAAGCTCTCATATTTTGCATACAAACTTGACCATTATAAGAAAATAGTAAACAATCAATATCCAAGTTTAAATCTCAATACCACTCTGTGAAATAATGGTTTAATAATTCATCAAAATCTTAGCTCTAGTACAATAAGCTAACATGCCACTATCTCCTTTCCGTGCCTTGCATAAATCACTTCTCTATATCATACTCTTAGCTTATTTGTTAGACACCATGACAAGTATATGAGGAAGAGTTAAAAAAGTAAGGCTTCAAGCCTCTCCTGGATAATTTCAATATCATTTTCTCTGTACACAACCATAGAGGATTAGCTTAGCCTCATTTTTTTCTCTATTATATACTATTGATCCATTCATTGGTTACGTTTTAGTATAAGCATGAACATTCCCTTGAAGGTAATACCCATGAAGGTAATGGATAATGGCATGTTTTAGTCACCTATCAAACCTCAAATATTTATTTATGGTCACCTGTCAGACCTCAAATAATAAAAAAAAACAACTTGTATTCACGTAGCCCAAAATGTTGTTTGTGAATTTGATCGCTCAAATTGTATCATAGATTTGGGATATTTGGTAGTGTGTTTCCTAATCCTTTGGATCCATGGACTGAGAATATGTATGCATGCCTTAAAATGATCAATATTTGTATGTGAGGAAAAATGTAGTGTTGGTTTTGTCACGCCTTATATTAAATTACATGATGAAGGTCAAAGGTTAAATAAGTGATATGGTTATTCGTCTAGAAGATGAAAACCTGCACATCTCTAATCTCATGAAACTCTACCATCGATTATTAGCAATCACATATGAAAAAAAATGGGGAATACCTAATCCTAGTTGAAGGTTTTGATTTGATGGGCCTATTTAAAAAACCATATAATAATGATTGCTTCAATGTTCATATGGAAATAGTCCTGAAAGATAATGTGTGGCACCCAATGAATATCCAAATGTAACCCTCTTCTCAGTGTAAACTGGATATGTTCCAAGGTAATAAACAACATCAGGCAACAACAATTCTGGGCATTTTTATCTTGTTTTGGACGTCTAAACAATAATGAAGAAGCCCCAACTCTAAAGCTCAACAATTTTTTAGGAACAGAAGCAGACAAACCACCTATTGAAAGCATACATTTTGAAATGAATATTTCTCTTCACTAATCATATGTGCATTGATTCCCTACTCCCGTGGATGGGGAAATGTACCACTTATTTTTGTCATCTATCGCTAATCCTTTTACCGATGAATTTATCACAGTTCAGCGAAAAAATTACAGCTCTCTTTTCACTATCTTGAGTTAATTTTTTATTGATCTGCTGGAAAGGGGTTGGGGTAAGTTATGCAGCATCGCGGATGCCACGCAAGTTCAAAAGACACTATGCAAGATGAGGATACCATGCAAGATAGAATATAGTCTACTTTTGAATATTTTTTGCCACTTTTTGTACTTTTGGACCATATTTTGTGGATATTGGTCAATAGTTAGTAGAGTCAGTTAGGAGTTAGTTAGAAGTGGACAATGAATGTAAAGGTGCAATACTATAAATAGATAAATAATTGTAAATGTAAAAGGGGAAATCGATTGATATGATTGAAGCATGTAGTTGTGATCATCAATCTAAATCTTTGCTTTATGACTGAGATTTAAATTTACTGTCTGTTTTGATCTGTGAGTCACTGCGTAGAATTAATATGAAGAGATGAGGTTGATATGAAGTACTGTTATCTTTTTATGTCTTTTTCTATTTCTGCAATCCACTTATGGGTAAGTGCGACATGGATATATGCTACAATGTTTACTGGTAATGAATAATATTATTTTTGTAGATCCGTTGTGCAATAGTATGATTATTTCGATTATATGATACTTCTGTTATGAATAAATGATGTAACCTATAGACTAGTGATGATGAATGGTTCTATGAATGATTAGGCTTTTGGTTAAATATGATAGATAGACAAATGTATTGTCGATGCCCATAGTCCTCTTCTTTCTGTGGAAACTTGGTTTTGTCAGCCCTCCCTTGAGAATATCGGGTGAGACTTCATCTACTTCACGGGTGTTGTTGGACATGCTAAAACTTGTCTAGGTCAATGCTTAGGGAGATCGTGATGAGTTGGGTATCGACAGAATGGGAACCCTTGTCGACTGGGTTTTGTTGGTGGGGTTTGTGCCAACAAATGGTCCCAATGGTTCCATTTTCAAGACCTTGTTGTGACTAAGAGGAGGTTATGTCGCATCCTATGCGATCATAAAAATCGAGATTGGATGTGACATCCAAAGCAACAAGAATTTCAATATTAGTTTGATCAGAAGTTGTGAGAATTCACTGAAGCAGAAAATTAGAACTCTGGACTAACGATAGACAAGTGGTTGGAAAATTACATACATGAAGGTCCTCACAAGTATTTTTTCTGTGAGTTTCCCATCATATTGTATGAGTGGTTGGAACGGTTCACATATAGGAAGACAAATTTCCAAGGAGGAGAACCAACATCCTGAACCCCTGAATTGATCTAGAATCTGCAAGAGACTAAAAAAAGAGCATTGCGAGCTGTTGAGGTCTGGATGGACAATATCCTACAAGGATATATTACTGAATTTATAGTTGATACTACTAGGTCTTGCAGTGAAGCATAAAGGTAATTATTCAATGGACCTAAGGGTAGTTTCTTATTGTCTGTACAGTTGTCAATTAACATGCTTGTCTGCAAGAAGGGAATACTGAAGATGCACCTAGAGTATTAAAACTCTAGTGTGTGAAGGCGATGGATACTAGGACTAAAGGGGGGAGATGAATGGGAAGATAAGGGTTAGATGGGTGCAAGTTTCAATAATATTGTGATGGAAGCCGAGGAGAAAGGTTTCGACAAGAGAAGAGGCAGAGGACAGGGGAAGGTCCTGCTACGGTCAAAATGCAAAACCGCGAAGGATAACCACAAGGAACGAAGTGGCCCTATAGTGACGTAGAGGATGACTAGACCCAAACTACACTAAGGATAGTAGTAAGATCAAACCCTAGAATAAATGTACCCATGCCTCTGCGCACCACTTCAAACTCACAGAAAAACATGAATTCTATGTCAACTTACCCAACGTGTTAACATAATTCTAGTAGTAGGTAAACATCTGTAGGAAGAAGGCATAAAGGTGGCGGGCAACGACACAAAGTTACCTTTGTTTCATGGTAATGTGTCTAACGATCTTGAGCAGTATTGGTTTCTCTGTGAGGCATTATGAACTTTTATACAAGCCATATATGATGATATCAATGTGAAGAACCTCCTGCAATAAACAATGAGAATGCACAATATAACATAAATAATAAATCACAAAAGATATTTTATTAATTACAGGCCACTTCGAGGGGGAAACCTTCTTTAATAAATATCAATACAAAATAACTCTTTGATGCTTTCATTAGCCTCAACACATAATTATATACTAAGTCTAATCTAAACAACTATTACTCCCCATGAATGTGGGATAATGCAACATAATAACTAGACAACTTAACAACTATTACTTAATCCCCATGAATGTGGGATAACACAACATACTAATGGGATGACTTACAAAGCATATGTGTCCAACAAAATATACTAACAAAATAAAGAGGAGGGTTGAAACGGGTTCTTAACATCCCCTCCCTCTTAAAAAAATATTTGTCCTCAAAGCTTTAGATGTGGAAACTATTATTGAATCTGAAGGAGTGGTTCCCATGTAGCATCCTCTAGTTGCATTCCATGCCACTAAATTAAGACCGATGTGATGGACCGAGAGTGAAGCTGATGACTACGATTATTGAGGATGGCCTTTGGTTCCAATATGATGGATCCTTCCTTATCCAACTCTGGTAAAACAGTTTGTGTTCTGATGTTGGTTCCAATCACTTTCTTGAGACAAGAGACATGAAAGATTGGGTAAAAGCGAGAAGGAGGAGGAAGTTCCAATCTATAAGAAACAGACCCAATCTTCTAAAGAACTTTATATGGCCCATAGAACTTTGGAGCCAACTTCTGATTCCCTTTTAGTTTCAAGGAGGATTGCTTGTAAGGTTGTAGATGAAGAAAAACTATATCACCGACTTCAAAGGTGTGCTTAGAACGATGTTGATCAGCTTGTTGTTTCATGTAATTTATTTCCATATGAATATTCTCTTGCAGAATGTGAAGAATTTGATCGTAGTTTTGAAGAAGCATGTCAACTTCCTGAACCTGAGTGAACTATTAGGCATGTATGGAAGGAGCACTATGGTGGATGACCATAAACAAATTCATATGGAGTCATTTTAGATGCAGTATGGTACGAAGTATTGTACCACCATTTAACAAGATGAAGCCACTTTTTCGATTGATGTTATTGTTCAGAGGTGAAGCACCAGAGATAAGTTTATAATCATTTGTTGGTGAATTCAGTCTGAACATCTATTTTTGGGTGATACTCTGAACTCATATTCAGTTTGGTCTCAGTGAGTTAAAAGAGTTTGGTCCAAAAATGAGTGGTGAAAGTTGCGTCACGGTCTGAGACAATGGAAGAAGGGATGCCATGAAGATGAAATATCTGGTCCATGAAAAATTATGTGACTGAGGAGGTGGTATATGGATGGTTGAGAGCACGAAAATGACTATATTTGGAGATTCGATCAACCACAACCAAGATTACAATCTTCCCTCCTAATTTAGGGATCCCTTCAATGAAATCCATTGAAATATCTGTCCAAATCATTGTATGGATGGGAAAGGGTTCAAGCAAGTGGGGGAGGAGTGTAGTTTCACCATTGTGGCACTGGAAGGTATCACATTCGAAAACGATATGTTGAATTTCTCATTTCATTTCCTTCCAAAAGAAGTTATGTCGTGCCTGCTCATACATTTTAAGGAACCCATAGTGCACTACAGCTGGAGAAGCATGGAGTTCATAGAAGAAAACCTGGTGAAGATCTGTGCTCTGGGGAAGCACTAAATGACCCTTGTATCTCAACGAAGAACAATCCCAAGAGTAATGTGGTACATACTTAGGATTACTTTCCAACTATTCGATGATTTTTGATAAGGAAGAGTCATTGACATAGCTTTGTTGAACAGATTGTAACCAATTTCATACAGGAATAGAAATAGCTGAAAGAGAAGCATGGTCATCAAATGTGCGAGAAAGAGAATCTACCACAAGATTGTCCTTACCCTTCTTGTAAGTGATCTCATAGTCATAACCCATGAGTTTTATAACCCATTTATATTATGTTGGGGATGAAACTCATTGTTCCAGGAAATATTTCAAACTCTGGTGATCAATCTTAATGCAGAAATGATTCCCTAAGAGGTATGGATGCCACTTCTATACGACATGCAAAATAGCCATCATTTCCTTCTCATATGTAGAGGCAAATAAATTCTTACCAGACAAGTATTTGCTGGTGAACGTAATGGGATGTTCATCTCAGAGGAGGACAACACCAAGTCCATTGTTGCAAGCATCACTCTCAATCGTGAAGGTCTGGGAAAAATCATGCATAGCTAGAATAGGTGTGGTACACATATCTTGTTTCAGTTTCTCAAATGCATACTCAGTAGTAGGTGTCCATGCAAAAGAATCGTTTTTCAGTAGAGTTTTTAATGGGGCTGAAATCTTCCCATAATTCTTGAAAAAATTACTGTAGTATCCAGTAAGTCCCAAAAACCCACGAAGACTCTTCAAGGTCTGAGGATGTGGCCAATTTTTCATGGCATATGTTTTGGCAAGATCGACACAAACCCCTTGGGATGAAACAATATTCCTGAGATACTCTACTTCCTTCTACCCAAAAGCACATTTATACTGTTTGGAATAGAGATGATGACCATCAAAAAGTTGTAGTACAAGATCCAGATGTTGGAGATTCTTAGCCCATATTTTAATATATATGAGGATATCATCAAAGAAGACTATAATGAAGTTTCGCAAGTAGGTCTAGAATATTTTATTCATCAATTCCTGGAATGTGGATGGAGCATTTTTTAGTCCAAATGGCATGACCAAAAATTCATAGTGGCCATCATGTGTGTGGAAAGTTGTTTTAGGGATATCATCCTCATGAACCTGAATTTGGTGATACCCAAAATGAAGATCCAACTTAGAGAAAAAATGAGCACCATGGAGCTCATCCAGAAGCTCATCAACAACATGAATTGGAAACTTATCCTTAATTTTTATGTGATTAAGTGCTCTAAATTCAATGCAAAGGTTCCATGACCCATATTTTTTCCAGACAAGAAGAACCAGTGAAGAGAAGGAACTAGTGCTTGGGATAATAACACCTTGCTTCAGTAAGTTGCGAACAAGCATATTAATCTCTATCTTATGGTGAAACAAGTAGCTATAGGGCCTAATGTTGGGAGGGGCACTTTTAGGAAGGATTGGAATATGATGGTTCTCTGGTCTGGAAGGTAGCAATCCCATTGGCTCAATAAACACACATGCATATTGATCCAAAATTTGTTGTAGATCCAATGGAGTAGTTGAGACTACTGAAGATTACATCTGGATGAAATGGAGCTGAGTGATGACACCATGTGAACTCTTCTTAAGAATATTTTCCATGCAATGCGAATCAATGATGCTGAGAAACCTTGCCTGTAAGCCTTGCGATGTGTGTTTTTTACCGTTGATTGAAAAATGCATCCAAAGTTTAGCAAAATACCATAAAATGGGTCCAAGTGTGTGTAACCATTGAGCGCTCAAAACCAAATCACATCCTCCTAAGGGCAAGGAAAACATGTCAGAGCACAAGTTATAATCCCCCATAGATATGCACACATTACAACACTTCCCTTTGCAAGGTAATGTGCCCCAATCGACAATCATTACTTCAAAGCTAGAGCAAGGATGGACAAAACAATTAGGCTGTTTTGCAATCTTTGGTTCAATGAAGTTGTGAGTGCTACCATAATCAATGAGTATTGTAAGAGAGAGTTTTTTGAAGAACCCTCTGACCTACATGGTTTGTGGAGTGGTGACTTCAGCTAAGGCATAGAGAGATATCTCTAGTTGGTCGTCTAAAGCAGGCAGGTCAATAGGTAGTTCCTGAATGTCACCCTCAACATCTATGGCATCTTGGGCATCATAAAAAATTTCTAGTGCAGGTGGAGAATCCACATCTAAGAGATAGAGATTTTTCTCAACACATATATGTCCCTAGTTAAATTTCTCGCCACAGTTATAACTAGGACCTTTTTCCTAACGTTCTCGCATATGCGCTTTAGACAAATGCTTGATAGGAATGGTTCCAGGAGCTGGCAGAATTGGGGTTCTTTGGGGAACCATAGGTCCGAATGGAACCAGAGTGGATTTGGAGCGTTGTTGAGCTCAGATCTTGTCCTCCACTAGCTTAGCCAACCCTAGGGATTCCATCATTGTATTAGGGCAGAACATTTTAACCTCAAATCATATTCCATCCTTCATACCACTGATAAAAACAACTCAAATAGAATGCATCAGGAAATCCTTCGGTGTGATTGGTCAGCTTCTCAAATTATGTCTAATACTCCCTCACACTTCCAGTTTGGTGATGTTTGGTGAGTTCTCCTATGAAGTCATCAAAAGCACTAGGTCTAAATTGTTGCAAAAGGAGTTGGCAAAAGGTTTTCTAGGTTGGATCTGCATGAGCCTTGATATACCAATGGAAGCATTGAAGGGCTTCATGTTCCAAATGAAAGGATGCAAGGGTGACTTTATTGACATCAAAAGTGTTATATAGAATGAAATATTGTTCTTCCCTGTAAATACATGTAGTTGTATCATCACCGTTGAAGCAAGGAAAATCCATCTTCGACCCACAGAAGTTGCAAGAGGAAGAGAATCCAGTTCCTACAGAAGGCTCAGGCCATCAACGGTTGTTCATGGGTGAGTACTAAAGATGGAGGATGAGAAATTTTTTACCTAGATATTCGAGTTTGGACTTGATGGTGGAAAGTTATTCTTCCATTTTTTTATTTTCTCCGGTGTGGGTGACAACCCTAAGCATTTTTTTTTTAAATGGGTAGAAAAACAAAAACAGAAAGGGGTTTAGAAAAGGAAAATCTTTATTTGGGAAAAAATCGTGGGGGTAATTGGGGTTTTTTCGGGGTTTTGGACACTTTCTTAGGGACAGGAATGAGAAAATGCGAATTTTAGAGGCGGGATGAAGGAATTGAAAAATTTGTCAGAGAGGGACAATTAAGCAGAAATGGGGAATGAACACCGTGGAAAAATTTGAGGACGATTGAGTAAGAATTAGAAATGTTATGAGAAACCTTAAATATAGACAAATGTGGAATTTTAGGCTCTAGGAAGTGGAATTGGGGATAGGGACTTCAAGGAAGGAATATGAAGAATGGGATTATGGGGGTTACAGTGAAGTTTCAAGGTAAATGGAGCTAAATCAAGGAAGATATGGCCAAAAAACAAAATTTATACTTAATTTTTTTTAGGAAACGATCTTTGGAAGTGATAGAAACTTGCACTTTATCAACTATAAATGGAGAAAATGGTCTGTGATGGTTCTGGAATTTTTCACTTTATCAACTGAAAATGGAGGAAATGATCTATGACTGTTATAGAATTTTGTGCTTTATCAATTGTAACTGGAGATGGACCCTATGTATATTCGGCTTCCTAAAGGTTCATGAGAGTCACTCGGGCACCAAGGTTTTTTGATGGCTTGCAAATTGGGGAAGTGCCCCTCACTCCATGATGCAAGTAAAACTACTAACTGCTTGGACACAAATGACAAATATTTGGTTTTCCTCACGGGTGGGAATCTAGTCAATCTGGTGGGGGTCATTTCCCTTTCCACTTGGCAGGTCCTCTCAATGGACAACTACTTTGGGGTTCTTGTGGTACTCCTCACAATGAGTTTTAGGGATATTCCCAAGTACTTCCCACAGTTAAGCAGATAGGGTTTATTTCGTGATACGAATGAACAATACCATTGCAAGAAGAAGGAGAAGGAGAAGAAGTGCAATGATCGTAGCTCCATGAAGTACTACATGGAAAACAATTGTTAGAAAATCCACCCAACGAGCCCAAGAAAGTGATCTAATACCAGATCTGAATAAAATCCTACAATAAACAATGAGAATGCATGATATAATATAAATAATGAATTGCAGAAGAGATTTTATTATTCGCAGGACACTTCGAGGGGGAAACCTTTTTTGAGCAAGCTCAATACAAAATAACTCTTCGATGCTTTCATTAGCCTCAACACATACTTATATAGTAAGTCTAATCTAAACAACTATTACTCCCCATGAATGTGGGATAATGCAACGTAATAAATGGACAACTTAACAACTATTATTTACTCCCCATGAATGTGGGATAACTCAACATACTAATGGGATGACTTACAAAGCATATGCGTCTGACAAAATATAATAACAAAATAAAGAGGAGGGTTGAAACAGGTTCTTAACAATCACGAAGGGCCAACTGGTGACTACTCTGTGGGGTTGCGAACTAGGTTGGTACATGAAATTTATATAGGTTCCTATGAGGACCCCTGCAAAAACATTGGATGAAGTTCGAAAGGGACTAATTGAATAATTCCGGAAGTCTAAATCAGAGGTGCAATACACTACTAAGTTGAAAGAGATCAAGCAGTTTCGAATGAGACTGTTTGGGATTTTGATCAAAGATTTAAGATGTTGATGGCACGTGTCATCTTTGATATGAGTGATGTTCAACATAAATATTTGTTTATCGCAGCCTTCGTACCTCATATTTGGAAACCATTGATGCAACAGAAAATTGCGACATAGAGCGAGGCTCTAGAGATCACAATGAAGTTAGAAGCTTCACTTCTTTTACAACATTACTTTGTTGCTCCGTTAACATCTATGAAAGTGAGTTTATATTAATTTGGTCTCTGTTTCTATGAAATCGAATGACGTATTTAATTGCATGGTTGGATTCTTGAATTTCATTGCAAATTTTGACAGTTTTTTCTTTCTCACTCCTTCCATCCAATATTTTCCATAATTTTTTAGCCACATTCTTTTCGATATGCATTGTATTAAATAGATGAGTAATTTGTAGGTGCTCATAGTAGGGAAAGCTATTGCTTTTTTTAGGATAACTTTTCATTCCTTGTGGAATCCCATTAATTCCTTCATGATCATGACATGCATCATGAATCATAGTTTATAAATAAATTACATAAATCAATGGAAATTACATTAAACAACAAACAATAAACAAAATTTCATAAAATTTCATATACGATGATTCATATGTACCTTGAATATTTTTATTATATTGCAACTTCCATAGGTGAGGTGTCATTATTTGCGGTTTTGATGCAATCTCATGATTCCCATTGAACAAATGTTTTCGGTAGTTTGATACCTATGATTCTTAGAGAGAAAGTGCTTATACTCATTAAAAACCTCATTTCTTAAACTTTTGGAATGACGAAATTTGATATTAGGACCACAAATTATACATGCAAATTTTCCCTTTGTATGAAGACCTACATAAAGAGATGAATTATCAATGTAAATTATAATTATATATAAAATCAATGGATTATTAAAAAAAATATGCATGCATAATATATTAACTAGTTCATAAAAATAAATGCAATTAAAGTGGAACTTATAATTATAAATTACCACAAAAGTGGGTTAACCCTGGGGAATCATGTATTGTCCATACAATCATTGCATGGAATTGAAATTTCCTTTATCGTATTGGTCTAGATACACCATACATAGTGATTCCATTCCATAACTTTAGTAGCTCATCAAAAAGAGGTTTGATATATACATTCATATCTTTAACTTGGTAATTACCTCATTGATTTGAACATATAAAGTATATAATTATGAAAACCATTTAGATATATAAACCATGCACAAGTGAAAAATAAAAATATATTTATATGACATTATGCAAGAAAATAAGACAAATGAGATTCCACTACATTAAAAAAAAGTTATAGACACATACATGGAATAATCACCGACAACATTATGTGCTCCCTCTTTATTGACAACCATGTAGGAATGCTATTGTTGACAAAAAAATAGGCCACACTGAGCAAATATATCTCATCTCTGCAAATGGATTTACAATATATGTTTCCAAAGAAATCCTAAGATTACGAGGTTCTTCTTTAAAGTGAGGAAATTTTTCATCCATACCTCTAAATGTAGAACCATATGCAGGCATTCAAATAATGTCATCTTGAAATTTGTCATGTGCATGGTAATCCATAAATTGTGCTATTGTTTTGCACCTGAACATTTGTTGCACACATGGAATAATGGGAATATAACGAAGAACCTTGCGAGGCACATTTTTTGTTACTTGATATGTTTGATATCTACTAATATGACATTTCAGACATTCAGTTTCAAATTCATGTTGATTATAATATATAACATGGTCATCAGGGCATGCATGAATTGCTTCATACTTTATTTCAATTTATTTCACGATGAAAAATAAATATCAATATGTCTGAGGTAAAATATTTGATGGTGGTAACAAAAATTCAGCTATCAAGCTACGACAAAGAAAAATAAAAATCTTTTTAATATAATATATAAACAATATTAATTAAACACATTTCATCCATATTATTTTGACTTATGAATTAATAATAATTTTATTAGAAGAACAATGATAACCTTTAGCGTGATCATATATATGTGATGGAATATATTACATACCTTAACATCTATGCTACTGATGTGTTTGAAATAACATTCATAACCTTCAAGTTCATTATCAACAATATAACGGAGAGACGATTTGTGTTGGAGCCCTCATAAAGGGGTTTGCATGCCTTCTCAAGAAGAGGTAAACCATGAACACCATCAAATTCATAATTTTCATGATCACCATCATCATCATCCATTCTAACATTAAATGTATCATGGATCAAGTTATCTATACCATCATCTTCAACTATGTTATCGGTATGATCATCTTCTTTAATATGATAATTAAATTGTTCTCCATTATTAATAGATCCATGTTCCTCCAGTACTTGTGAACGCACATCCTTTGGATGATATGCCGTAGGATTTATTTATTTTATAATTACATGAAACCATAAATAGATATTAGTTAATATAAGAAATATTAAAATAATACATACATTTACAAAAGCAATCAATATAAAAACAAATATAATGCAAAACTTACAAGTGGATGATATTCATGTCCCCCCTCAGCGTGTCCATGTTCCCTGCAATTTTTTATGGTTGTTTTGATATTTATTCTTCTCCTTTTAAAGCCCCTACATTGACTACATGGACAATAGCATTTCTCATCACCCTTTTTTTTAGTCCATCCCACAATCTAGCAAGCAATTACCGATTTTGTTCATATGGATTAGGAATATTTCTATTTGACATTTTCTCATAAAGAGTTTGAATGAATATTATCAATATTTAAAAATCAAGATCCACACTTCACTATTTTTAATCACAAAAACAATTGAAATAGTTGTGTATTATTTTACAAATAACAATTCATGCGAAGAATTTAATTTCTACTTCTCGTTGCTTGTATAACAAACATGTTAGATTGTGATGGAATTTATATTCTTTTAAATTTATAATTTGTCGAATATCCAATGCTATTACCATCACTACAACAAAAACTAGATTTAGCGTCGAATCTAGCGCCAGATTTTAGTGTAATTTTTTCTCAATTGTGGTGAACAATCTGGCACTAAGCCTAGCACTATTGTACATTTTCATAAAATTCCATCTATTGCATATTTTTTTTGTCCTTTTTAACATCCATTTTTGCATCCATTTTTGTGCCCATTTTTTTTTGCATATTTTGTTACGCCTTTATTTCCACCCAATTTTGGAACTTGTATTGCATCTTTTTTTGCGTCCTTTGTTACATCCTTGTATGCACCCAGTTTCACGCTCAGTTTTGCATCCAATGTCTTGTATTATTTTTCTCTTATTTTTTCATCAATTCTTGCACCCAATTTTGCACCATGTTTTGCATAAAATTATGTGTCCAATTCTGAATCTAATGTTGCATCTAGGTTTGCATCCAATTTTCGACCCAATGTTGCGTCTAGTTTTCCATCCAATTTTACTTATAATGTTGCATCCCCATTTGCATCTAATTTTGTATTTTGTTTTACGTCTTTTTTTGTATCCATGTTTTTTCCTAATGTTTCATCTTGTTTTATGTTGTATTTTGCATCTAGGTTTGCACCTAGTTTTGCATCCCGGTTGATGTCTTTTTTTGCATCTATGTTTGAGCCCAATATTGCACCCAGTGTTGCACCTAGTGTTGTGCCTAGTTTTGCACCAATGTTTGTACCTAATATTGCATCTAGTTTTGTGTCCAATGTTGCATCCCATCTTGCATTCAATATTACGTCTAGTTTTACATCCAATGTTTTGTCCCATCTTGCATCCAATATTGTGTCTCATTTTAAGTTTTTGTTTGTGCCAAGTGTTCCTTCCATTTTTGCACCTGGTGTTACGCCTAGTTTTATGTCCATCGATACACCATATTTTGTGCTCAATTTAATGTCCAATTTTACATATAGTTAGGAGTCCACTTTTGCTTCTACTGTTGCATCTAGTTTTGGACCTAGTATTGCATCTAGTTTTGAGTCATTAATTGTGTCTAGTGTTGAGTCTCTTTTTGAATCCAATTTTGCATTTAGTATGACATCCATTTTTGTGTCCATATTTGTGTCTGACATAAGGTTGAATTTTGCATCCACTTTTACATCTTGTTTTGCATTTAGTGTTGCGTCTAATATTGCATCCATCTTGCACTACTACATTTTTAACCTTTAGAAATACATTCCAATATCATTAGGGCATGGAGGAATCGAACCACCAACCTCCTTCTTGTAAAGCAGGCACTCTTTCATTGAGCTAGCACCCTTTAAGAATCGGGAAGAGGAGAAATATTAAAACATAGATTTCATCATTTGTAATTCTAATAAATGACAATAAGATCCAAAGTCATTCATGCTTAAAATCCAATTTATTTTTTCAACCACTATAATAAGCACAAAAATCTACCATGCTCAGGCAACAAAATATCCTAAACAATTACACAGTCTATTAAAGTGGTCTGCAAAAGAGTCTTAGAGAACAACACAATGTATTCATGCATACCTAATAACCTAAACTTGATATGGACAAAGAATCAAGGATGTGTTTAAGAAATAGTTGTAGAAACCAATTGAGGATGTGTGTGTTGCTACATACATGTTGTTATTCATTGATGAGGTGATTTTGTTCAGCAATGGGATGGTAAGAGAAGAACTCATAAATGGTTACTAAAGGAAGTTGTCTACTATGTGCAACATATATGATATAATGAATATTTTAACAATTAACACCAACAAAGTTGATTTATATTATGTGCATTATTTATAATGTAAAAATTAGTAAGATGTCAACAGGAAAAAGGATCATATCAGTTTCCACAATTGATAAGGCCACACGGAGGTAGATGAAGTTTAGGGGTTTCTCATCTTACTAACGATTGTTCCATCAAGAGATTCTGAAGGGCATTCCATCACTTCATCAACATAGCTTCATGAATCATTTAGCTTCATGAATCCTGTGAATTTTCAGAGAAGGGGAAGAGAGGGGGGTGCCTCCATGCAACATAGCTTCATGAATCCATTTAATAATAGCTAACGAAGAGAATGTGAAATAATAAATAACAAAAACAACACAAAATGAAAAAGAGAATAATGGGATTCAAAGTAAAAATTAGTGAAGAGACATGGAGAAGGAATGAATAAAGGAAACTTTACATAGAAAAGAACAAATGTTTGCTTGAACTATTCAAAATTTCAAAAGGGGTTTATCAACAAACAATCTCAAATTGAAATTTATGTCAGGCACATTAATGAACAATTCATGAGTTACATATTTGTGATGATGAAGACTAATTTGATTTATGGGGTTCTAAATACCAACAGTTTTAATAATGGACAATTCAATTTATTTCCCATTGGAATTAGATGTGCCAATTTAAATTCAAAGAACATTGTATAAAATTGAACCTTAGAGAACGAAGGAAGGTGGGGGTTTTGGAGATAGTTCAATTTTTTTCCCTTAATATTAAATAATACAACATTCAAATTTACATTTGGGGATCACATGGGGTTTAGATAGGGGGGGACTAATCTAGGTCAAAATGAGAGAATTGTATTGTGCAATTTCAACGTCTTGCAGAGCTGCAAGAGTCTAAAATAGAAAAGTTGTGGGGATGAAAGGATACAAGAAGAAAGCCTCCAAAATTGCAAGTTCGTAGGCACAACAAAATGGTAGCACAATTTGAGACCTGTCACCCTAAGTTTCCAAAACCAATGTTCCATAAGTGAAAATAATTTTGCAAGAATTAGAATACCTAAAATACAGCTCAAAAAATTAGAGTTTCACAACAATACAAAGGCCACAAGACCACGTAGTGGAATATAGAAAAGAATCACAACAGTATTTGAATAAAGAATAAATAGGTCATGAACTTTAAAAGTACAAGTTCTATGTGTTTTGAGATTCTAACTCAACAACAAAACTATTGTGTGTGTATGTATGGATGTACATAAGTGTATGAGTTAGGAGAAAACTTAAAATCCTTGAAAGTAACGGTGCTCCATATTATAAGTGTCTCATACAAAATTTATTTGTATAATCCATGCGAATATGCATGTGTTCTTTATTCTATGCATTTAATATAATTCTAGATCTGTAGGGAAAGAAAGACAACAAACTATCCAACATCTGTAAGAAACATCCAACATCCTCTATATGCACTTTTTATGAGCATGAGAATTGTAAAATAAAGGGATCAAAAGTCTGTGCAACTCCAGACAGATGATCGTAACATGCCCATTAGAAGGAAACTCATGAACCCCTAACATGAGTAGACATGACAAAAACACTAATAATCTAAATAGAAGTAATAGTAAAATATCTATGACATACCCTTGATATTTTACATCTTTTTTGTACTTCTCCCAACTGCTTTGTTGTGAATCACTCTTAGGGATGAACTCCATTGTAGTCAATATTTCTCCTTCCACTTCCTTCCTTGTAAGAACAAGCTTCTGCACTTTTGACAGCTCTGAAAAGTTGACATCAATTTGTTAGATAACACAATATCAAAAAAATCAAAACAAATTCTATTAAACATTATCATTAGTTGGAAATTTTAGGAAAACATATTCTTGGATAACCATCTGAGTAGTAAAAATGAAAAATATCAAAGTAAAATGTAGTTGTGCTATGCAAACAAAAGTCATGTTCTTTAACAAATAATTCCCCAGCTTAGTATAAATAATAATTTTTATCTAGGGGTCCAACATGCCACCTTAAGGACCAACTTGTTAATGACTAACAAGCTATCATCCTAACAACTGACATCAGAAACAATGTAATAGCATTTGAATTGCTTCCTTTCCTCATAACCTTGAAAGTTAGAGGATTCACTGCAAGTATCCAATCCCATGTAGTGAATGTTTATCCCATGTAGTGTTTTACTTCTTAAAATCAATAAGGTTCACTGTTTTAACTTACCATTCAGTGCTCAAATAGCTACACTAAATTTGTTTTAATGGAGTGGTACTAATATTCACATAATCACTTGAGAATAGATGGAATCATTATAAAAGTTTACCCAACAAAAAATCAAGTAAACAACAAAAAAGAGGACTGTCACACAAAAAGGAGGTAAATTTCACTATATTTTCATCATTTTAATATTTTATAGAGAAAGAAAGACATACGAATGAGTAGATCATGGAAATAAATGCATGGAATTTATCTTAAAAGTAGGAAAAGTGTTTTTAGAAAACAATTAATACAACAAGTCTCAGACTACTATAGGAATTTGTACAACTAATAGAGAAGGAAGCTTAATGTTAGAGTCACAAGTTGTTTACAAGTCGTTTTCAAGCATTTTGCAGCAAACAAACTTTGAGGAGTAGGGTGGCTAGCCAAGACCAATAATATTTGATTGTAGACATCCAAATAGTGTTGGGTCATTAGTTGAAAATGTATGTATTGTAAATGGATCCCTCCACATCTATTTAAGATTATATTGTAGTATAAAAATGAAAACTTATTCAACCTCTCACCAAAATATCTAGATACACCCAATAGACTAAATAGTGCTACAAACTAAAGATAAACTTAGGGAATATTTCTTAAATCTGCCAAGAAGTACATATAACTCCATCATACCTACCATCTACAAAATATGTACCTACTACAGCTTCAAAATCAACCACTATCTATAGAATAGAGACAACACATTCACATCCCAGCTAGAATAGATCATACCATAGTCATGGCCTGTTAGGAGAGGGTATGCACATTCACGAATAAGGTTTATAACCCCAGAGGAATGATGCCCAAGTTAACAGTCCAAGAGCAGCCCATAGAAATGAACACGGTCTACTTTATCAGCAGCAAAATGGAATTACCATGCATTCTTCATGTGCTAACAAATGAAATTCAATTCAATGGAAATTGTGAAATTATTAGTGAGTCCAATATGACTACAACAATAATCCAGTTCAAATGATGGAGAAAACCCATTTCTTAGCTAGATGCAAGGTCCTTGATGGACTTGGAGTAATGTTGGTGGTAGCAATTTGAATCAAGATTGAGCCAAATCTGTGTTGGATTTATTGCTTGAATGTATATTTAATGGAGAGATATAGTTGAGCCACAACCAAATCCTATGATTATGCATTACAATACACAGTATGTGATGTAATTGACCTAGAATCAAAGCATTGTAAACAGAGAACCCTTCCATACATACTAGCCACTTATGCACAAGGAGACTTTGACCTCAGCTTTGAAAAATTGAATGTCCCATTTTCGAGAGTGCATTGGCATTGGTGATTAGCATTGGTTTTGAATTTCAACAGCTTGAAATTTGTGATAGAATTTGTGAATCTTAGGAATTCTGTCACGATGAGGGTCAAGAGACAACTTGATCGAGCACTATGGATGTAGCTCAACATAGATGGTTACCATTAATTTGGGAGATATGTAACTTAGGAGTTCAAAGAATTTGTGTTAACTTCAAAGACTTTAAAGAGTTTAACCAGGGCTGTTAGGTGTTAATTTATGCAGTTAAAGAAAAACATCCAATATAAATTTAAAATTTTAGGCTTTCTTGCAATTTATTTTGTCACGGAAAACGTATCGTCATTACAGACCAAGGATTCAATGATAAAGCTCAATTTTTAGATAGCTCACTTTAATATGTTCACTTATTTGAGGGTTTGTAAGGTGAACCTTTTGACAAGTCTTGAGCATCTCATGCTCTCTAGTATTAAAGTGTTGATGTAATTATAACTTCAGAATGTATTCACCTATGTATCTTATGTCTTGTACCTTGATGTTTATTCTAGGATGTGTTTGTAATGTAATTGAGTCATGTCATGTCCCGATGTTCTGATCAGGAGGATCTATAATGTAAACAAGTCATGTCAAGTCATTGTGGGTAACCCTCCTATTGTTCAAGGGTTAAAGTCCCCATAGTTCTGGGGCACTAGGGTTATTAAACTCACCTAGTGAAGTCGACCCTAGTTGGGTTTAGTCAAGTCAGGAATTAGTATAAATGGAGAGTGAGCCTCTCTATTTATCACACACTCACTCACACTCAGTTGTAGCACATAGATGAGGAAGAAGAAGACACTGGGGCTAGGAAGAAAGAGGTTGCTGCTATCGGGAGATCATCTTACTGTTTTGGGGTTTTACTTTTGGTGTTGATTCTGTCTCTGAGTAAGTTGTGGGGTTTTCTCCATTTATGGTTTCCCTGAGGAAAAACACTGTGTTCATTGTTTCTTGTGTTTTATTGTTGTGCTTGGTATTCTCTCAGTTAAATATCCTAATAATGCTAGCTTAATGTTAAAAATCTAACATGGTATCAGAGCTAACCTGAGAAGAGGACACTTTGCAGCTACAGGAACTAGGGCTTCCTACTTTGTGGATCTTCCTCCACATATTTTCAGCAAAAGAAGGTTGGATTAACTCTCCTCCTTAGGGCGCATCTTTCTATCGAAGTAGAATACATTTTTGTGTTTTTTCAGTTTTGGACCCAACACTACTGTCGAAAATTAGGGATTTCCACAGAAGTGGAAATTTTCAGTGAGCCCAGGCCTGGATTGATCTCCTCCCCAAAATCAAAGTTAGGGATCAATATCAAAGCATTTGGTTGGATAGAACTTCAAAAAAGAAAAACCCTAATCTGCTCCTGAACCAACATTGCAGGATTTCAGCTCCAAATCAAGATCCAACATCTTGACCTGGCAAGATATAAATCTTTTGTATTTCATTTTGAGGTTCTTAGTTAAGATGTCTCATCATACCAAGCTTGATGAAAATCTTGAGGGAGCTGATAACTTTCGAGCCTAGAATTATAGGATCTCCCTGGTCATGGAAGAAAATGAGTTGGACTCCTATATCAGTGAGGAGGTTCCAGTTCCAGACGGAGATGAGGCTAAGGCCTTACATAAGAAGAAGTTGGTTATCGTAAAGAGGATTATTGCTGATTCAATCAATGATCACCGCATACCACAGGTGTCCTCCCTAAAGACACCTAAAGCTATGTTTGATGCCTAACCAAATTTTTTGAAGGAAAGAAGATAAACTAGAAAATGACCCTAAGGAACTAGTTGAAGAATGTGAAGATATAGAATGCAGAGACCATCTAGTCTTACTTCACAAGGGTCTCCCAGATCAAAGAACAACTTGAAGCAGTAGATGAAGAAGTGAAGAATGCAGAGATTGTAATGACCACCTTGAATGGTCTCCCTAGGTCATGGGACTCCTTTATTCAAGGGATCTGTGCCAGAAAGAAGTTAGTCAAGTTCAGCATACTATGGGAAGAATGCTATCAAGAAGAAGCTCAGATAGCAGCTCGAGAAGAAAATATGGGAAGTGAAGATCAAGCTCTCACACATGGGGGCTTCACTTGTTGACCAATATCCTATCATGTTAGTTCATATTGTGGGTTTTAAAATGATAAAAATTGAACCAATATATTGCAGGTATTGAGGGGATGAGGGGTTTAAGGTGGGTAGGGTGGTTTATAAGGATTGAGGTATAAAAAGGGGTGAGGAGGAGGTTTTAAGTATTGGGAGGGGGTTTCAACAAAAAGTGCTTGGGTCAATATCTCTCGAAATTAAGGGTATTCTTTAATATCCCACGATCGCACGTGATATGTGAGATGTTCACTAAGTGAAGTCCCCATGCTCTCATAGTACAATACAAGAAATCTAGATCTAGCCACCACAAAAGTAAGTACTCTCATCCAAAGAATAACTCTATAAAGCCTAGATATTTGTCTAAGTACATTTGCTATACATGTGATGAAAGAGGAAATTTTGCTAGAGACTGTCCTAAAAATAAAAGTAACTCTCACAAGAAGAAGGGAAACAAGAGAAGACATCATGCTTATGCTGGAGAGGATGATGAACCTTCCACAAAGAGAAATAGACAAGTCAGTGATGATTATTCAAGTGATGAAGAATATGTACTGATATTCACTCTCACGGGAACTATCACACATGGCAACAATGATTCGCTTATAGACAGTGGTGCTTCCAAGCACATGACAAGATTGAAGGAGTCCTTTGTGAAACTATCTAAACATGAATCACCTCACAAGGTGAAACTCAAAGATGACTACTAATATCCAATAAAAGGAAGCGGTGAATCCTCATACAAGCTAGACTCTGGAAAGTATATAACAATGAAGGAAGTATTATTTGTACCATGACTAAAGAAGAATATCCTCTCCATATCTGCACTAGATGCAAAAGGAATGAGGGTTGCATTTATATATGGTCAAGTCATCATGTGGCCAAAAGGAAAGACCATTACTGATGCAGTAGTCATTAGAGGAAATTTCAAATCAAAATAGGCCTCCTAAGGAAAATAATAAAATAATATTTATTAATTTTGGAGGAAGTAAAGAAAAAAAACTACTTTTTTCGTATTTTCGACATATCTCCCTATGTTTTTACTCAAATTTTGATTGGGAGAGCTTGTTGGATGAGGAATTAAATTCTACATCTAGCAAGTACCCACTTGGCATAATTTTGACAGACCTCGCTACCCCAAAAACAAGAAATACCTGAAAAAAATGATGATGACACATATCTCCTTGTGTTTTTACTCAAATTTCGATCAGGAGAGTTCATACCCACTATGCATACTTTTGACGGGCCCTGCTACCCAAAAAGCAAGAAATACCTAAAAAACGTGATGATGACGATGATGATGTCATCATCACATTTTTTTAGTATTTATTGTTTTTGGGGTAGTGGTGTCCATCAAAATTAAGCAGAGTGGGTACTCATTCGATGCATAATTTAATTCCGCATCTAATGAGCTCTCCTGATCGAAATTTGAGTAAAAACACAAGGAGATATATAGAAAATACGAACAGATATTTTTTTTTTATGATACCTATCCCCAAATTTATATTAAAAAAATGTTTAAGACCTATATGGTATTTCAAATTTAAATCAATTTCATTGGATAAAACATGATGATATGGAATTTGAATTAGGGTTGAAAGGCCCATTTTGAGTTGAAATTTCCTCTAATGAAAGAATGGTTTAATGAATTTTTTTCAACTATTGAATGAATCAATTTTTCACTAAATTTTTATTTACAAGTAGATGCATTGGTTTTGGGAATTGAGAGTGATGTGAGGGTGGGGAGGGGGCATAAGAGCTTCCACCTTCATGTGGTTGGTCCTGTTTAGTAGAGAATATTAAATTATTCTCGAAACAGAGAGGATCTCAATGAATGGTAAGGAATTATACATTAAAAATAGTTATTGGAACTTGTTACAGATAGCCTTGGGAAACATTTTCATATTTTAGAGGAAAAATTGGCATTTTGATGTCATCGATGGCCTTATGTACATAGTGTTTTCGTTCTCCATGTTTCCTCAAGTGATTTGTAATTACCAATTATTTTATTTGAATATTATTGTAATTTACATTGTTAAAAAAAAAATCATCAACCGTAAAATGTTTATTATTATTGTTGTTTTTATTCATTGAGACAAACTACACAACCTATATTTTTTAAGTTTCGTTTTGTTATTTTCATAAACATGCAAATATTTATTTGATGGGTCCTAACATGAAATTATTGCAATGGTAAAATATTTGTAGTGTGTTGAAAGATGTTTTGAAAGGTAAAGAAAAATAAGACAGTGCCAAGCTCCACAAATCAAGGTAAGTTGTACCAAAAAATTATAATTAGTATCGCTAACATAGCTTTTTTGCATGTACGTTTTGGAAAAATACTTAGGGAAAATCTAATTGATCTTGCCTTCCTCACATTTTATTCATCAATCAAAACTCAAAGAATCTAGTTGCTAAGTTCACAATTATATAGGCCCCATTCATTTGTGATTTGAGCCTCAACACTCTTCTTCAGTGATTTCATGTGTTAGTTCAACTTCCAACAATTGGGAAGAAAAACATTGGGCTATCAATAATGGAAAAGGATCCATGAGCCAAAGGAAAACCTATTGTGGCTTACATTAATGCCCTGTTGTTTCCCTTAGTTCTATATTTTCTCATACTTGATCAAGCAAAGGTCAGTATCATATGCCATGATTCACCTTTGACTCTCAATTTCCATTTAGAACTTATCTAGAGTCTAATATCACTTGTTCCACCTTAACTTCTAAAATATTTATAAGCTTCCTCATCTCTACTATTGTCCTTCAATATAGATATACATGAAAATGGTGAATGTGGTACTTCTACAATTCTTATTATATTAGGGAGGTTGTAAGTAGAAGACAACCCAAAGTATATCATATTTAAGAGACCCTTGGAAAATTTTGTATAAGTGTGGTGAAGAAGTTGCTTTGAAATTAAGATGGTGGTATAACGTCATAGATGATTTTAATCTCATCAATATGTATATCTAAAACCACAAATTCATAATAATGAACCTGTTTATAAGTAGAGTTTACTTCATACTTGTTCCCTTCAATGAAATTGAAGCAAATTATTTGTGGATATGCAAAGAAACTTATATTTGCTCGATCATTTAAACTTGCATCCATTTTCCAATTGACTCCTTCCACTAACCAAAGTCCACCACCTAGTCCACACAAGGAAACTTCTCTAACTAAATGATCGATATCCAAATTTTGTCCATAATTGATCCTCACAATAACCAACATATTGCACATATCCAAATTTTGGACATATGCACTTCAGTGACCTAGGATTTCAATTTTTACAATATTGACTTATCCCATGTTTTGTAGATACATGTCACCATTTGCCACATTTTCTAGCAATTATTAACCTTTTATGTCAACCTTACCTTCTCTCATTAGCCATCAATCACCATTAAAATTTATTTGTTCCCTAAACTAAATTAAATCTAAGACAAGATTCACCTCGTGCCTTAATGTCCCAACACCAAAATAATAATAACGTGTAAAGGGGCTAAACGAGAGGGTATTACAGGTTTCAAGCGCTAGTTGCATAGCTCACGAATCCAAATGTCTGTCCATCTATATATAGATATATCCTTAATCCAAATATGTCCTCTTATGATTAAAAGATGGAATTCCACCCACATCTTCAAGGGAATTAGGAGAATAATCCATTATCTCGTTTTCCTTGTCCATTCATTAATAGACCCAATCACATAGAAACATTGACAACAAATTTGAGGCTGATTGAGAGGGCTTAATATGAATAACATGTGTTTCCTCCTAGGTGGTCATAAGTTTGAATATAGTATAGGTTAGGGCATGCACACCTCCATATATTAAGGAATCCTTAGCTTTCCCTTTGATGAGTATTTCAACCCTAAACTCTACTTCATCTAACATAAAAACCTCTACCTTTGTAATAAGGGTTTTGAATGTTGTCAACTTTGTTGTCGAATTCTCTATATTCACATGTAAAGGAAATATCATGAAAATGTGATTTTACCTTTACAATCTTATTCATAATAGGTTTTAGGTCATAATTTCTAATATGATGATTATGGTTGACCCACTCTATCACAATATTTGATTCAACTAAAAATTGTAAATGGTTAATCCTTTGTCATGTGTTGTATTCAGAAGTATCCCTAGAGTGTAGATTTATATACCTAGTTGTTAGTCCCATTCCCAACAACATGTTGTAGACAAAAATATTGTGAGGTATCAATAAACATTATCATTCCAACCCCACAAAATCTTGGTACACCCTAACATTCCCCATTAAAAAATCATTAGGGATTCCCTTTGTATATGCTTAGAATTTGTAGAGTCTTTGGTTTTTTTTGTCTTTAGTGGCTTCTTATTTCCTTCATAAGTCATTTTGATCTTGTGTTCTACTTGAAAATTTGCCATATATAGATATTGAAATATCATAATATTCCTAGACATATATATACCATATATAAACACACAAGGTAGGGACCTATGGACATTCACAACTTTGTTTGCAATTTATTCCAGTAGGCTTTCTTCTAAATTCCCATTTTCCCATATCACCTTAATGCCCAAATATTTGGTAACCTTTTTTTAAACAAGAATTGAAAAGGAACAATATACAAACAAATTCTAGGTCTTGTTCCTTCCTAGCACTGAGAAATGGAGATTAACGTTTCTCCTAAGAATTGGAAATTCAATATTTGTATGAACTAGGGAAAAAATGAGAAACCATAGGTTGTGTTATATTTGACCTATTTAGGGAAAAGAAATATTCCAAGGCCCAACATAAGAGAAACCCTTGAAGAGGGATGCTTCACTTACAAGACTATACTATTATGCATAAAACACTAGGTTACTCTTAACTTGGATGCCCTCTAGTAGTGTAAGGAAAAATACTCAGAGATATTTCCACAATCGAGAAAGAAATGAAAACTTGGATGCCCTCTGGTAGTGTAAGGAAAAATACTCAGAGATATTGCCACAATCGAGAAAGAAATGAAAACTTGGATGCCCTCTGGTAGTGTAAGGAAAAATACTCAGAGATATTGCCACAATTGAGAAAGAAATGAAAAGAGATTAACGTCCTAAGAATATTTTCACATTGGAAAATCTTTGAAAGATAGTAAAGGGAAATCATGCATCAGCTTTACCCTTGAGAAAACCTAGAACTTTCCAATAAAGGAGGTGAAAACTACTTGATTAACCCATTACACAAGAATAAAGAGAAAAAGTATCTTATTTGATCCCATGATCTTGATTACAAATGAGGAGTTTCCTTATTTATACCTGAAAAGGCTAACTTAACCCTCCTTTAAGTTGACCTACCTAATTTGTCTTCGAAATGATTTTTAATTATTTTTTAGGGTTTGTAACCCACAATTTAGGGACTAAACCTCATAAGACATAAAATAATGATAAAATAATATTAAATACTTCAATTTGATGATGATTTGAGCTTGGAAAGAGGACGTCATGCCCCGTTTAACCCCAACAATTGTCTTTTGCCATAATAATTTTGTCTTGTTCCAAATAAAACAGAAATTTGTATTCTAACAAGCTGACATGTTGTGTGAAATTTCACATCACATGATATATTGTCACCAAGAAGGGAAGAGTTCCAGGTAATGATTGAAGGGAGAATCTGATAACACAATTTTGAGGCCCATCCCCATGTCAACTTAGCAAAAGAGTATAAAACGGTATCAGAGTCTCTTCCTGATGATAGAAAAAGGCACTCTCCAATTAGAGGAAATTTCAATTTAAAATATGCCTTCCAAAAATAATACAAATTCCATGTCATCATGTATTATCCAATCAAAATGCTTAAAATTCAAAAAGGGAGCACCTCTTAAACAATTTTTTAATATAAATTTGGAATAAGTATCCTAAAAAAAACTACCTTTTTGTTCGTATTTTCGACATATCTCCCTGTGTTTCTACTCAAATTTTGATTGGGAGAGACCATTAGATGTAGAATTAAATTCTGCATCCAATGTGTACCCACTCGGCATACTTTTGACATGCCCCGCTATTCCAAAAACAATAAATGACTAAAAAAATGTGATGATGATGTCATCATCACATTTTTTAGGTATTTCTTGTTTTTGGAGTAGCGGGGCCCTTCAAAAGTATGCCGAGTGGGTACTCATTGGATGCGAAATTTAATTCCACATCGAACAAGCTCTCCCGATCAAAATATGAGTAGAAACATAGGGAGATATGTCGAAAATATGAACAAAAAAGTAGTTTTTTCTTTCCTTCCTCCAAAATTAATAAATATTATTTTATTATGTTAACTATTATTTTATTAATTTTCCTTAGGAGGCCCATTTTGAGTTGAAATTTCCTCTAATATGCGTTGAATCACTACTAGATACTTAAGGTGTTGGCCAAGAGGAAGGCTTCCCAAAATCAAGGAGCAAGCAAATAATGTTTTCTTGTTACAATTTAGGTCTAGTTTGGAGCAGTGTTTTTTACATTCTAAAGTTACTTAGTTCTATATTTCAAGAAGAGTGAGTCTTTGTGTTAAATGATGAATCTTATATGTATTTTCAATTGACTCTTGAATAAGTGATTGAATGAACACAACCATTACTAATTATCATAGTGTTTAGGTTTTAATGATCATATATTATAGTTTATTGTTCTAAATTGGCAATTATAGCTAATTCGGAATACATATATACATACTTAATTAGGGAATGACTACTCTTTTTCAAAAGAAGTTAGATTAACAAGTTGTTACCATTCATAGAAATATCATCTTTGATGTGACTTCCCATAAAATTTGGAGTATTGCATAAGTCCTCTTGTCTTCCATCTTGTCTTCCATATAAAAGTGGAGAAACCTGGTGTGTATTATACATACCATGCTAACTTGTTGAAATTTAGGTGGGGTGAGATTTTGGAAACATATTAAATAAATGATATGAGTTGTAATAACATCTGAAATGACCTCAACAGCATTCACATTCACATGAAGTAGTGCATCTACATCTACTAGCGTTACCACATAATATTCAAGCATAAACTTCAATATTAAAATATATTATTGTTTTAAATTTTATTAAGATGGGGTAGTGAACCTTTATAAGTACAATTAATATATGGTCTCAATTTCAATGATGAGAAGTGGAATAAGAATCATGTTATCTGCTTAAACATGTACTACTTGAAATAAGAAAATATGGCTTATTTTTTTAATTTTTTTTTATCTTTACTCTTTTCTTTGAGAAACTTGGTGTCATGAGAAAATTTGACAATTTGTCCTTGCATTTGATAGTAGTAAATGTTGCTTATTTATTTTTAATCCTTTGTACAGTTAGAAGGTGTTGCTCAAGTTGCAACGACTTCTCTTGTTCGAGTGCCAACGAAGGTCTAGAGAAATGATTATTACATAATTTTGATCATGTTAAGAATTCATTATCGACATTAAATGCGGGTTTTTTGGTGTTTTACTATCAATTAAACTTGACCAAATAGTCCAGGTTGTCAAGCAAAGGATGCAAACAGGGAAGTTTTCCAATTCTCCTGATGTTGTGCATTGTATTCTTGCAAAGGAAGGTGTTAGAGTTCTATTTGTGGTATTACATATTTATTTCACATTTTAAATGTTTATATTTTCTATATGTTGATGCTCTTTCTTTAAAGGTTTCATTTGGATTTCATTTAGTCTGAACTTTAGATTTTAGTTTCCCATTTTCACATGTTGGCATATATATTGTCGTAGAATACTGGCTTGTAGAATTTGTTTTGTTGTTAATAATTTGAAAGTGATGATTAAAACCATAAATTAGGTTGTATATCTAGTTTAATGTATATTTCCTACTTCAAATAAGAATAAAAAATAAGGGTTTAGTAAATATTTTGAAATTTTGACTTAACCTCTTCTATTGTTGCAGAGGTATGGGTCGTTTCTATTATGTGATTTTCGTTTTGATGCAATCCAGTTCTTTATATATGAGTAACTTAGGATAGGCTAGAAGCTAGTGGTTAGCATTCTTGCCATTTTTTTTCTTCTGGAATTTTACTTCTCTTCTTACATATTGGTTACTATAACATGTAATGAGATAATGTGTTTAATTATGCATTCTATGTTGAGAAGGCAGATAAATCAATTGCATTATATTAAGATTTCCAATGATTGTGCTTTGTTGTAAGTTCCAACCTTTATAGGTCTGGTAATTAGTGTAACATAAGATTTCTCATTTATAGCAATCCTATTGCTCAAGTTAATCTTGAGAGCTGGTGAAATAGTTTCAACATGAGGCTAACTGTATTCATAGTTCATAGGTATTGAAAGTTAGTTTTTTGAAGTTCACTTTCCTGCATGACCTACTATTTCCAATCTAAAAAACACAAAAAATTTAGTATGGTTATTAAAATGGGAAATTCTATTACACCATCTTTCTAATTTGCAAACTAACTCTGTGAAAATTCCATATCTTTTTTTATAATGATAGAATGATATATTTACTAGATATAAATTGATATTACACAATGTGTGATCTTACAACTTTAATCCACTAAATGACTAATATTCACTACAAAATCAAATATACTTGGCTGACTATTATCATTACCCCTTTTTTCTATGCCATTACTTGACCCTACTGTGCTGATGATAATCCAAAAAATGTTGCTAATTAAATAAAAAGTGCTAGTGCTACTCTGTCAACTTTGCTCCACACCTGCATTTTCTTCTTGTTCACTAGATAAAAGTAATTGGCCCATCACCTAGATGGGTAATCCATTCTACTGGTATCATGAAGTTATAACTTCTTCCTTATAGTCCTTTTATCTATTCGGCTACCCTTAACCACTAGCATTACAAATGCACATCGACACATATGATCATTTTTAAATTTTACCATTTTAGCAGAGTAGCCATGTTGTTCTTCCCAATCTTCAAAATATCATCCCCTCAGCTTAACAGTATCTCTAAGAATATCAAGCATAAAAATGTAAATATCCTAAAGGTCCTTTTTTATGCTTTTCAACTTGGTTCTCACCTCATAATAGATCTCACTTCCAGCCATGAACACATACTTTTGGCTCTTTATATGCCTAGGACTTGCTGACAATCCCTCTACATAGGAGAACCTGAAGCTGAATGATTCCCTGTAAATTTATTTTCATGCTAGGACACCTATAAGTATGGATCCTCTTCATCATCAATAGTGATATTCTATTCCGACCCTCATCTTAGAGACCATCCTTGTTTCTATAACCTACACCAAAATGAAATGCAATTAATTGAAAAAAGAAGAAGAAAATGTAGCAACTTGGGAATGGATTTGATAAAATTTGACAGACTATTTACATTCATTGAACTAAGTCTATACTTAGCTTAATGCCCTGAAAATAATTAGAGGTGGTTCTCCTTAATATCTTAAGGATGCATGCAACAACTATAGTCATCCAGAAACAAAATGTTCAACACCCCTTCATATTTTAATTTAATCCAATTTGAATCAATAACCTTTTTTATGGAGCTGTTAGAAGTTGAAATTGTCTGCAGTGATCTTCCACAAAACCATCAAGGGATTCTTGGGTGTAACAACATAAAACCATCCCAATGTTATGTTATCTCCCTTTCCCTCACTTCAAGATAGAGCATGCTAGCCTAGGGGGTATCCCTAGAAAAACTTAGAATTAAACTTTAGTAAAAAGTGACCAATTCCTTAGTCAATTGGGTGAATGGAAGAGGAGGAAGAACAAAATATGAAAGACAGATTGGTTAAACCTCGGTCTTACTGATTAAGGGAAATGCCACTGTGAAACATTAACAAACAAGAAATATATTTAATTAATAAAAAATTCTATATATAATAGTAATTCCAATAGTCAAAATAGTTCCTTGCATTACCAAGCCTGAAAGTACAATTCACAAGCTGATAAGTCCTCAGATCAACTTTTCAAGCTCATTAATATCAAACTCCTATGTTGCATGCTATGTGTCCATAATGACAAGAGAGAAGAGAGAATGGGGATGAGAATACTTATGAAAAACTAATAAGACCAAATGATCCCTTTATTCTCATTCTCGTGTAGCTCTAATTCAATGAGCATGAGAGGTTAGGTTTAATTCCTCTAAAAAGTAGAAGAGAGGAATACAAATAGTATCTTCTCTCACTAGGGCTCATTTTTTTAGGCTAGGAATAACACAATTTAAGAGCCTCTTTATCCACGAATGCACCTTCCATATAAATATTCCAAGAATAGTAAAAGGAATCCGTATGAATAGGTAGTGTAACTTCCAAGTTAGTGGTGCTCTGTAAAGGGAAATGTAACTCCTATTAGGAGATCACCTCGTGAAATAACTCATGTATTAATGACCAATATAACTACTAGGTAAAATTTCTCATGCACTAATGCACCCTCATTGATATGTGGTAAAGCTAAAGTTTGTAACTCTTATCTTGGTTTGCGCTCCTTTATTTTCCAAGTATAGGAAAATGTAGCTCCTAGAGGAGGTGTGCTGCTGCTGTCCCAGATGGTGCAACTGTTGTTGATGAAATTGTGGATGGGTATTTTTCAAAGCACAACCTAGTGTCCAACTAATTGGAAAGAAATCAGCCAATAACCCAACACAAATATGGAATTCTCCCCAAACGTGTCACTACCAGAAGAAACTCCTCTTTTAACTTTCCTAATCCTACACATGTGTAGACCTAGAATAACTAAGGGAGAGACCCTAACCAGACTTTCTCCAAGGTCAACTAACAAGGTTTGATTAACCAAAGGTACTAATATAGATACTTTTGGATAGAGGTTCCTAACTAAGGTAAGAAATGGTATTAAGACACACTCTAGTCAATGATCCAAGGTAACTCTAAGGATTTGTATTAAAGACGTTACCATGAAAAATAAAGGCATGATACAATAACATTGATTTATCTTTAACAATTTAAGCATGTATCATGTAGGCATTGACATAAATCATGGCGCTAATGATTAAGCAATATATGACAAATGAAATCAAATTGCTAATATACTATCATCCATGAACAACTATGTCAATCAAACATATGTGAGCTTGTCTTTTGACAGTCAGAATGTACTCTGAAAATTTCAAAATTTGTACTTTTCTATAACTTTGGTTGGTTCCATATTATTATGGTATATATTGAACTTTGGTTGGTTTCAAAATACAATTCGTTGCATGTAATACATCAATGTATTGAACATCTCAACTAAGTAGTGACTCGTACCATCACTGATGAAGTCTTTTTGGAATGTAGGCAAGGCAGGATCTTTATGATGCATAAAATTCCCTCATTGGTGCTTTTTCTGGTATTAATTTTTGGAATACACCTAAATACATTATTACTTATTACTTATTTCTTTACTGCTATTTATTTTCTCATCGCATGCAATTATATTTTACTTCTGCTATTTCTTTTACGAATTTGTTTGGATAGTTCTATTGGAAAATTATAACTAATTTGTGGAATTGTTTGGATAATGGGAGTAATTGTAATCTTATGTCTGTAATTGTATTAAATAACCTTGGTCCTTCAATGATATTTTCTAAGTTTTGGTGAAGGGGAATAAGGGAAGAAAATTTCATTCGATGAAATATTAAAGGGTGGCTATGAGATGGAAGAAATAAAAATATTCTATATAATCCTATATAGATGTAAACATCCTACACTTATAGATGTATCCAAAAGTTAAAAATATTCAAATGGTAAAAGGTCTTCTCATAGAGGTGAATAATGTACTCTTTCAAGCTATGGTTGGAGGAATCATTAGAAAATAGGTTTGGTGATTTGATTTTGTTTTATGTTAGCTCTAACAGAAGTTGGTAGCCAATAAACTATCCAGTGTGAGGGTGGATCCTACACAAAAATATGCTAAAGTTACAGTCTAATAGGAACACTTCCCCATGATAGATCTATGGAAGCAGTATTAGAACAATATGAGCATCTCTCCAATGCACGATTTGTCAACACAATTAGTTTCAATTATGTAAGATTGTAGATATCTATTGCTGATTGGGAACCTAGGTAATTTGAATGATTAATGGGTTCTTTATTGAGATGTATTGCAAAGCAAATTCCTATTGGGAAAAGTAAGAGTTTTTCAAGAACATGATAGAGAAAGATATTGTCTTTTGAAGGTTTATTGAATTTTTAAAAAGCTAAATCAAAATAAAATAGCCTTTTCTTCTTGCATAACTTTTAAATCTTGGTTTTAATGACCTTTTATTTAGAATAATTAAGGTTCTATATATAACTAGACTGGCATGTAGATTGACCTGAATATTGCTAGAACAAAACATTGTTAAACTTTTAAGATCAATGAAATAAGTCTCTTGTGTCATCCATGTTCTATATGTGTTAGCAACATATGCTTTGGGATACCTTATAGCCTACGATGTATCTCAGGTGAGAATCAATAATTTTCTCCTCCCCAACATTGTGACTAATAACTAGTCAATGGGAACTTTTTTAAGTATTCCATCCTTGTGCATAAAGGGGGGAATACAAATTTTGAATTTTTTTATGGATTGCATTGGCATCTTTAATAATGCATCAAACTTTGAGAAGAACTGAGGAAAACATTGTTTGCTATAGAGGGTGTAAGAAATCTTACAGTTGATTGCTTAACTGGTATTGAATGGTTTCAATATCTAGATATAGATTTTCCAAGTGTTTAAATTCCTTTAGAGTCCTTTTGGTTTCAATATATTTCGTACAAATATTCAGAACTGACTCATTTCAATAAAAGAAAGCAAGCCAAAGTCATTCGAACAAGGGTTCTTGTAACTTTTAATTTTAACTCTGAACTTTCGTTGTATCATATTCTTGTATTAATACAAAATTTCAACATAGAAATAGATAGACCTGTCTTTTCACAACTTGAGAATATTCATCTCCTTATTAAGACCTGATGTTGGACATATCATCAAATATTATGTCATGTTTTTCATGTAGTTGTTGTTACTAGTGCAATAACTAATCCTCTTGATGTAATCAAGACCATATTGATGGTTTAGGTATCCACTTAAGAATTTATTTAAGCTATATTAAATTCATAGACAAGAGGCATTTCCTTTTGTAAACAGTAAGATAGGAGAAGCATGATGACAATGGTAATCTAACTTTTAATTTTGGCATAGGGAACATCAAATCAATACAAGGGTGTTTTTGATTATGTTTAGAAGATTGTGCAAGAAGAAGGATCCTCTGCTTTGACAAATGTTAGTTGTGTTCTCAATGCTGGCCCACTTCAGCTACTTAAAACCCTTTCTCCACATGCATGTCTTTAGCAACCTTTGCATTTATTTTGATTTTGATGGTAACTTTATTCTTGTGGACATGCAAATGAATCCTTGTATGTTTTTTTCACTCTATTAATTATGGGTGTAGGGTTACCTTAATCTGTAGCAAGTATTTTTTTTTAATACTTTATATAAACACATTTATTTTATCTATTTTCAATAGCCCGTAATAACTCTTACTGCATTACACTAGATCTTACGATTGTTTAAATTGCCTCCAACATGGTTAAAAATGTTTTGGACAAAACAAATAACACATTTTTGTCTCTGAAATTTCTTTTGTGTTTCTCACCTTCTATTAATTTATGGTAAGTTCATGATGAATTCAAGAACAAGAGGCTGAGGATTTAGGTGATCTTTTTGAAAGAAACTCATTATATTTGTGCATGCAACATATTGAGAAAACACTAACATTTATAGTTGTGCAAAGAGATCAAAATGAACAAATGGGTAATGCTCTGAACCATTAGTCAAATGCATAATCGTCTCTCATTGTCTAATTTTAATCATTTTCTATATTTGACAAAATCAAATCCCAAACGTATGATAATTTGAATTTAGAGACATGCGAATTTTGAGCTTAGATTCTAGTACATTCAAATCCTTTTTATTTTGGATTTGAAAATATTTCCAATTATTTTTTTTTGAAAAATTTAAACGGGGTCGTCGATTTTCCAACAGAGTTGAAGTGGGATTTGTTGTCGGATATCCATCCAATCCAACGACTATGCTACACTACTGACGCATTAGTTGTCGGTTATCCGATGGGAGGGAATGAAGCATCATTGGATTTATGAGCTTTATTTGATGAAGGAGGTTGTCAAATATCCATCAAATCTGATGACTATGCTACACTATCGATGCCTCTAGTTTGTCGATGATTCGACATGTATTAAGGAGGTTCGTCAGATTCCATAGTGGAGTCGGTCATCGTATATCCGACAAAGTTGAAGGAGAACTCATCGATTGTCTGGCAGATCAAAAGTGCCATTTGACATCGGATTTATGACCACGAGGTGTCAAAAATATGACAAGGGCATTTCACTATCAAAATCGATGTGAAATTCCACCGATGTTTTAAATGAAATCAAATTGTCGAATTGTCATCATCAATATGTCAAAAATCGGACATTTAGTCCGTTGGAATTTGTGTGACTCCTGAGGAGTCAAGGATCGAACTCGTGACCTCCCCTGAACCGAGAGAGTGTGCACATGTATTACCAATTGAGCTAACCCTTGGGGGTTAAATTTCACAACTACAGATTAATACAATATAATTTCCCATTTTAATACAATTATACTGTAAATATTAAGCAAATTTGTAGTGGTTTCTTATCACTCCAATTACAACCTAAATATTTTGCTAATTGGATTTAAATTGTATGTGACTTGTTTGTGGTCATTTTAAATTTTGAGTCAAATTTTAAAAGGGGGCTTGTTCTCCTTAATTTTGAATTTTTATGGTTAGAGAACAAATCTATTCATTTTATGCTAGAATGAACTTCATATAATGCTTCAATGCTACTTGTTATTAATCATTTTAAGCTATTGGAATCCTCAAAACTCCTTAAGTGAAACATTGTCACAAGACAAAATCGATTTACCTTTTCGGGAGCAATAAACAATTCACTTTATCTAGTTCATGAGAGTGGGAGGGAAAAACAATTTATGTTTTTTATAGCAATAAGCATTTTGTCTTATCTAGTCTAAAGAGAGGGATACATAATTCACCATATATATATTTATATAAAGTAAGTAGCTATTGAAGATTTAAACATGTAATTTTCTATTTACTCGCTAATTAAACAATTCATCATATATATTATTTCCAAAAAAATTATTATTAAACATATTCATTTTACATAAAAACAAAATATATTTCTTAATATAAATTCAAAATATTTTCAAAATAATTATTAAACAAGTTCTACGTAACATTTATAAAAAAACTTATTTCAAAACAGGCATAGAGTGAAACTCCCCTCTCACATCCTCAACAATTTTTTTAGTAAACATAATACAGCAACACGATTTTTTCACAAGGAAAACATCATTTTTGAAAAAAAACATAAAAGAAATAACATTAAAACATAGTAATAAAAAAAACCAATGAAGTGGACAATGATTAATTTCTTTAATATGATGTTCTATTTTTTGTGCATTTCTTTAATATGATAATTTATTTAATTTTATTATTTTTATTCCAAAATCATTTCGTTCGGTTAAATATTTGATTTGGGATTTCTCAAATACATTAAAAAGGATGAGGTAAAAAAAACAAAGAAAGCCCAAAAGAAGCACATTATCAATAGGCTATTATCTAAAATTAATAATTATTTATTAAAAAAATTATTAAATATAAACAATTTCTTTAAAATATAAAAATTTTAAATAATATAATTTGAAAAAAAAAAATTAAAAAAAATCTAAAAACTTTAAAATTCTTAAAATAAAAGATTTTCAAAAAAATCTATTGAAAAGCTATTAATGTCTTTTCCATATATATATAAAATCATCTTTAGAATCTCCTACTCGATCGTTTTAGAAAATGTAAGAAACTCTCTAGATAAATCATAGACGGAACAATTTAGAGGCACGCATGGTTATCCCGTCTCTGCACGCGCCTAGGCTATTCTATCCGTTGGAAAAAGGAAATGAAAAAAGCACGAGGAAATGGAATAAAAAAGGAAAAAAAAAACCAAGAAGATATATCTATCTGATCTTCCAATTTCAAAATGTGCAATATGGATTGCAGAAATTCTGTGGGAGTGTTGGAGGCGTGGTTGTGGCCATGAAGAAATCTGGATTGCAGTGTTGGAGGCATGGCTGTGGCCATGAAGAACCCTGGATTGCAGAGATTCAATAATGCCTTGCAGTGTTGGAGGCATGGCCTGACCATGGCCATGAAGAAATCTGGTGCGAACGCAGGGCATGAGAATAGATTTCTCTGAGACGGAGCTGAAGCTCGGACTTCAAGTATTAGCTGCAGATGAGTCACGAACATGAGTTGTACCAAGAGAAGCTTCTCAAAGGCCATTCCATGAGGCTGATAAACTCAATGAACCCAATTTAGACAAAGAAAACCACAAATGGCCCATCCTGCCAATGACCCTGTAAGAATATGGGACTTCGTCCTCCTTCCATGTGAGTATTCCATTCACAATGGAGGTTTATGTTATCCATGTTAACTAAAATATATATGGCGGTTGTTTTATTTTTTAGGGCACAGATTGTTGGCTGGCCATGTTTTATTTTTTAGGGCACAGATTGTTGGCTAACCGTGTTTTATTTTCTAGGGCACAAATTGTTGGCTAGCCACCTGTTAAAGATTTCAGGAAAGTGAGAAGGATTGTTGAATGTGAAGGTGAGCATGGATGGAGCGCTCTATCTTATAACCTTCTCATGTTTGTCTCGTGAGGCCAGTATTCCATTCGCAATGGAGATTTATGTATGTTGTTTTCTTTTTTAGGGCACAGATTGTTGGCTGGCCACCTGTTAAAGATTTCAGGAATGTGAGAACGATTGCTGATTGTGAAGGTGAGCATGGATGGAGCTCCCTATCTCACAAAGAAGTACCTGAAAACTTACAGTACCTACCGTGACCTATCCTCTGCCCTCGAGAAGCTGTTTGGTTGTTTAATCCATTAAATTGGAATGTTTGATATTGAAATGTTGATATGTTTTCAGGCAAGTTTGGATCCCATGGGTTGAATGAGAGAAATTTGATGGATGCGCTGAATGGGTCAGAATATGTGCCTACCTTTAGGATGGAGATTGGATGCTTGTTGTCTATGTTCCATGGCAGTAAGTGCTTCTAAGTTGCCATTTACTGGTATTTTACCCTTATAATAAGACTAAATAGTTTCCCTGTAAACTCCTCATAAATAGATGAGATGAATTATGGCTGCAGGAAGTTTGTTGTTGACTCGTGCCAAAGAATGCAAATCATGAAGGCTTCAGAAGCTATGCGAATCATGAAGGCTTCAGAAGCGAATAGTGATCTCTTGTTTTGAACTTTTGTCTCGTGAGGCCAGTATCTTCATTTTTCTGTTTCAGTTTCTCAGACTTTCTCCTTTTCATCGATCTTTCTGTTTCATTTTCTGAGGCTTTCTCCTTTTCATCGATCTTTCTGTTTCAGTTTCATCGATCTCTCTGTTTCATTTTCTGAGGCTTTCTCTTTTGCATCGATCTTTGTGATAACTTGTACTGATCTGGATCTGGATCCTGATTTGGATCTGAATCCGAATCTGTTTGTGCATGGTTGTTCCTGACATCATGACCAATCTAGCAGTACATCAAGGACATTAGTACAGTTTTCCTGACTTCACCGTCGAATCGCATGCATACAGAAAGCCAATGACAACGGAATTACTTTTTCAATTTGGGAATCTTAACTTTTTTCAACATGCAGTTACAACAGCAAGCTGCGCAGTTGCATGCATACAGAAAGCCAATGACAACTGAATTCTTGAAGTTAGGCCGCCTGTTATTCTTATATTACTTTTAATGGGAATTCAACCGTTAGGCCGCCTGTTATTGTTATCGGCTTGGCTTGGCTTTCAGATCTGTTCTTATATTACTTTTAATTGGATTCCTTGCTTTCAGATCTGTTTTCTTGCTTCGTTTGCTCTGTTAATTGCTTATCGTTTTCTGCTCGCCTACCTCTATGAATTTCCCTACAGCTTATCAACTCTCCAGTGTCTGCCCTGCCCTCTCTGCTTGCTTTTAATTGGCTGGCTTGCTTTCGTTTTCTTGATCGCCATAATCTTTCTCTGCAATGCTCAGGCCCTCTGCCATTGCTCGCCTACCTCTATGAATTTCCCTACAGCTCATCAACTCTCCAGTGTCTGCCCCGCCCATCTCTCTGCTGTGTTTGACCGAAGGAAAATAATTGCAGCAAGCAAAGGTTGTCTGACGACCCTCATTTGGTTTGGATTTCAATCGTAGCTGCAAATATAATTTTCCAAGGTGTGGCGTTGGAATCTCTACGCCGTGGAGGAAAAGGAGATCAAGAGGCTCGGGAGGACAGAGATCATCAGGTATCGTATGGTTCTCCGTAGATCAAAGTAGATCAAATTAGATTTGATGGATTATTTTAGCGTGTTCTTTATTGAAATTTAATGTCTCTCAAACTGTTCTTTACTTTTCTTAGAAGTGTCTTGTAGCGTGTGTTCTTCGCTGGAGGTTTCTCTGCAGATCAAATTATTTTCGATGCAAGTGTCTTGTAGCGTGTGTTCTTCATGGATTATCGGCTTGGCTTTGAGATCTGTTTTCTTGATCGCCATAATCTTTCTCCTCAGGTCCTCTGCCCGTTGCTTGTCATCTCTCCAATGTCTGCTCCGTTTGACGACCCTGAAAAGACGGAAGCGATGGTTTGGTTTCTTCTTCAATCCCTTCTCCGAGTCGAGTACTGTGCTAGCTACAAATATAATCGTAGCCTGCTCTTCCAAGGCATTGGTATCTTTGCGCTGTGGAGCACTCATAGCCGTGGAGTAGGAGGAGGAGCAGATCAATAGGCCCGGGAGGGCGGAGATCATCAGGTACGGTATGGTTTCTCTATAGATCAAATGTCTATCAATCTTCATCAAATGTCTATCAAAATTTATTTTCACGTCTGTTCTTCTTGGAAATTCCATGTCTATCAAACTGTGCTTTGGTTTTCTTATGATACAAAAGTCTAATAAGCATAGAGTTAGTTAGTTGCGTTACGTTTGAGCCAGGCCTGAGCTTCCCTAGTTGAAAAAGAAAAATATTCATTAAACTAATGTAACTAAGCAGTACTGTTTCATGGAATCTTAGCCAAAGGTGTACTCAGCTTCTTTAACCTATAGAGTCACATTCTAACCTATAGAGGCAAATAGAGAAGGAAATGGATCTTCAGGGAGACAGACTAGCCACGCCCTTAGGGAGACCGAGTAGCTGGAATCTTTACTTTATTTATAAAACAATATTTGAAAAAGAATATGGGTATTAGTGACTCACTAAAATGAAAAAAAAATGTTTTATTAATTTTCTTGATTTTACTAAAATTAAATATTGGTGTTTTTATTTATCTAAAAATATTGATTTACTATAATTAAAAAAAACTTGCTCTGCTAATTTACTAAATAATGAGTTATGAATATTGTTCTTTTAATATAGTTTTTAATTCTCCTTAGTATATGAATATTGTTCTTTTAATATAGTTTTTAATTCTCCTTAGTAAAAACAATTTTATTTTTATAAAGATTTCTCTATACAGCATTTATTCTCAGGATTATTGCTTTTTTGAAGTCTACTTGCTATTCTTGCTAAAAAAAATTCATTCAAAAACCCTAATCACCATACTAAATTGAAAAATCCTACAAATACTTTTATTGCTAAAATTTATTCAAACACTTTTATTACTAAAATTTAAAAAATAACTTGATTGTTATAATTAAGCAGTATTATAAATACCAATAAAAATTGAAAATCCTACAAATACTTTTATTGCTAAAATTTAAAAAATAACTTGATTGTTATAATTAAACAGTATTATAAATAACAATAAAGATTGTGAAATGCTTTCTCTTTGCTCAATTTAAAAATGAGAATTTGTTCTTGATAATTGTCATTACCTTTTCCTCTACTAAACTTCCAATCAATCACGACGTGCTTCCTATCACGCCTGTCACCGACTCTGCCACTTTCAATAAATAAATAATTCTTCCCTCCATCCATCAAGGAGTATGTTAATCAGTGGATATTACCAATTTTTTTTCTCTAAAAATTTATATCATAGGCTCTATTTTCGTTATTTAAAATAGAATTCCTATCATTTACAAAGGTTTGGTTTATTGTTAGGAAAAAAATGAATCTCCAAAATACGCTTGGTTTTTTTTTTTTCTTTCCGAAATCTAGAAATCGGAATTTCAAAAGCCATATTACTCTACTAAAATTGGCTTAATAAAAGGTGTCAGTTGTTTTACTTAACTTGATAAATTTAAATTTATCAAGTTAAAATTCGCCTTGCTAGTATGCCCTTACCCGAAAATCATAACTATCATCACTTAAAAATCGCCTTGCTAGTATGCCCTTACCCGAAAATAAATCCTCAATTTGCATAGGCACCTATACAGTTTTGTAATATTGCCAAATTCGCCCAGAAAACGAGGCCTTGAGTTGGAGATTGAGTCGGCTAACGAGGCCTTGAATTTTATTTTATCTTTATTTTCTAAATTAATTTTTTTGATATTTTATATTTTATTTTTTATTAAACAATTTAAGTAGTGAAAAAATTAGTTTTTAATATTTTGCATTTTATTTTTTATTAAACAATTTTAGGTAATGAAAAAATTAGTTTAAAAAAATAAAAAACCCTTATAAAAATCTTGCTAAACATCCAAAATACTTAAAAAAAAATTGTTTACCTATTTAGTCCGACGTTTTCCCAAAATATTTAAATGTATTTCTCGTGACGTCCTCAAATTCCAAACACTCACGGGACATTTTCCAATTTTGGACTCACGGGACATTTTCCATTTTTTGGAGTCTGAGCTTTTTTTTTCAATTTGGGAATCTTAGGAATCGTTTTTTTCAAAAGCAATCTGTGCAGTCGCATGCATACAGAAAGCCAATGACATTTGAATTACTTTTTCAATTGAATCTTAGCTTTTTTCAACGTTCTTCTTTTTCTTGATCGCCATAATCTTTCGCCTACAGCTATGAGTTTCCTGCAACGCTCAGGCCCTCTGCTAGTTGCTTATCTAGTACTGTCTGCCCTGCCCTCTCGAGTACTGTGGTAGCTGCAAATATCTCTACGCTGTGGAGTACTGTGGTAGCTGCAAATAGCCGTGGAGGAGGAGGAGCAGATCATCATGTATGGTATCGTTTCTCTGTCTATCAAGCTCGATTAAATGTCTATCAAAGTTCTTAATGGAAATGATTATTTTCGCGTATGGAAATTTAATGTCTATCAAACTGTGCTTTGCTTTTCTTATGATACAAAATTCTACTAAGCATAGAGTTAGTTACTTACGTTCCCTATTTTAAAAAGAAAAAAACATTCATTATACTAATGTAACTATGAGCAGTGCTGTTTCCCTGTGTGATTTTAATTAGTTAGTTACGTTCCCAATTTCAAAAAGAAAAAAGCATTCATTATACTAATGTAACTGAGCAGTGTTGTTTCCCTCTGTGATTTTAAGTAATGTAATTTTGAATGGCATCATGGCATCGTAGCCAAAGGTGTACTCAGCTTCTTTAAAAAAAAGCATTTATTTATTTATAAATAAATAAGTATTTAGGAAAGGAGCAGTTCGTCACCACAAAAACCTCCTCTCTGCCACTAAAACGTTTAGAGCATCTCCGAAGGCACACTCTAACCTATAGAGGCAAACAGAGAAGGAAACAGAGTATCAAATTAACACCAACCCATCTTAAACTTGAGTTTGAGATGTATACCAAGATTGCAAAGTTGAAGGTTACTTAGAAGGTTGAAGGTCAAAAGTAATTACCCAGAATTCAATGGGTAAACTTTCTATGGTGTATGGCTGTAATTAAAAGGTTCAAGTTACATATTTAAATGAATCTGAAAAAAATATCAAAATGATCATCTCCATCTCTATTTGTATCTGGGTAGGGTTGTAAAATGAATCTCATTAGAAAAATTAGGAAAAGCAGGAAAAAAGAATCTCTATTTGTATCTGGATAGGGTTGTAAAATGAATCTCATTTTTCCATACAGAGAAAAATTAGGAAGGAAAAAAGAATACATGTCACCAATCCCTAAATTACTTTTTTCTGATTAATTTTTCTCATGATAACCAGCCTTAACTATTTCTTAATCTGGTTATTTTTCTTAGTATTATTTGTTTATTTTTTTTAAATTTTAATTTTATAATGGTTTTCTAATTCTGTTTCTTAGTATTATTATTATTATTATTATTATTATTATTATTATTATTATTATAATGGTCTTAAAATGCTCATTACCAATAAAGACAATTAATAAAAGTATGAATTTTTGTTATCTATATTTCTCAATTAAACTTCTTTTATCTTTTAATCTTATGACGTGCTTAACTTTGTAAGTCTTTGTATTTATATTGCATTGTGAAATTTTTATAACTTGTTACTTTTAATTTAAAAATGTCTATTTAACTTTTCATATTGTTTTAATAACATTTAGACCTTTTATGAGATGTAAATGTTGGTAATTAGTAGGTATAATTAAAAATAAAGTAACCAATTTTCAATAAGTTACCCATTGGATTTGTTTTATGTTAGTAAAAAAATTTGTTTAAAATTAGTGATATTTATATTTACCAATTCCTTCATAGATTTAAAATTGAAAATGGTTTTATGCATATTATGATAGTGTATTGAATTTTTTCATTAAGTTTGCAAAATATTAGTAAGTGTTTGGTTGAAATACTAATCATTTTGTTGTGGATGTGCAAATAGCTCATTTGTTTTCTTAGATTATAATTGTTAAGGATTGTTTACTTTTAAAGATAGTGAATTATTTTAAATGCTTTTTCATGGTTTATATATCTTTCTTTTATATATAAATTTAATTGGAATATTTATATGAGAATAAGATTGTAGAATTTGTTTTTTTATGGATACTAGTTTCTATATATTTTTCTTATAGTCTTTCCATTAGTATGTTGGCCATAGGGTTTCTACTAAAAGTCTTGAGTAGAGTGTTTTCAAAGGACCATTTTGGGAAATTGCCTGGAAACAATTTTCTAACTCGGTATCTTGACACATGTGCCTTTTGTTGTAACTGGGAACTGGGATGCCATTGCGCTAGTAATAGGTGGAGGGAGGTAACTCCTTGAGAAGCCCTCCCAGTACACCCCAAGCTGGGTGGTCGACCATGTCTACACAAGGTTTTTAAAGTGGTCTAACGAGGGACCCCCCTTTGTTGACACTCTATTCATGCAACCTAGGAGCTAGTATCTCTTTCCTTAGTAATTATACCATATACATATACCTTATTATAACATTTTTACTTTATGACCCTTATCTACTTTAACCCCTATCACACATAAGCCATCTAAGCCTAAGCTACTTTAGCCACTATATCGTCCAACCCATATAACTTGTAACCACTAACTCTTAACTCTCAAAACATATCACTTATAAGTCCTACTAATTTTAACTTTTATAAGTCCTAAACCCTTGAATATTGAAACCTTTGTAAGTCTTATGACCCTTAATATTAAACCTTAATACATGTGAAACCTACATTTTGTAACCCCACTACTAATCACTATAACTATTACGATCTATAAAAACAAAACCTTATCACTATTAACTATACCCCCACTGCTCAACTATGCCCTTATTATCTCTAACTGCTTTACTCCTCCCCAAACCCTTAACCCTCTTGATCCATATCTCTTTCTCTCCCCAAACCCCCCTCATCCCCCTTACCCCTAATCGCCTCTCTCTCTCTCTCTCTATGTCTGTTATAATCCCCCTCTCCCTACCACTAACCACCCTCCCATCTCTCTCTCCCCCCCATTTTCTTTAATTTCCCTACTCCCCAAACCTCTCTCCCCATTAATCTCTATCTCTTTAAATCCCCCAATTCCCCCCTCCCCAATACCTATAATAACCCTCCATCTCTCTCTCTCTCTCTCTCTCTCTCTCTCTCTCTCTCACACACACACACAAACTCTCTCTCTCCTCCTCGCCAAACCCCTAAACTCCTATATCTCTCTCTAGCCCTAATATAAACCCCTATATTCCCCATTTTCTTTAATTTTTATCCTCCTCCTGAAACCCCTAACCCCATAGATCTATATTTCTTTAATTCCCTAATTCTCCTCCTCCCCACTACCTCTAATAACCCCCCACCTATCTCTCTCTCTTTAATAACCCTCCCACCTCCATCCCTAACTCTACCTCTCATTCTCTAACCCTCCCTCTCACTCTTCTACTCCTACCACTAACTACCCCTCTCTCCTAATTGTATAACTAACCCCCCCATTCTCTCTCTCTCCCTCCCTCCTAACCCCCCCTAACCCTTATCCCCCATCCCTCTATGTCTCTTATCATCTCTCTCCCCCTACCACTAACCACTCTCCCATATCTCTCTCTCTCTAACCCTATACACCCCTTCTCTCTAATTTCCCTCCTACCCAAATGCCTAACCCCCTTGATCTCTATATTTTTCAATCCTCCATCCCCATTCCTCTTTATCTCTCTACCCCCTATTCTCTCTAACTTCCCTTCTCCCAAAACCCCTAAAATCCTTGATATTTAAATCTCTCTCTACCACAACCCCTTTCCTACCCTACCCATAACCACCCCATCATATCTACCCATCATCTCTCTCTCTCTCTCTCTCTCTCTCTCTCTCTCTCTCTCTCTACTAATAACCCCATATCCCTCTCTCTAATTCATCTCTCTCTCCATGCCCCACACTCACCAATTTCTCAAGTGTACCACCCTTATCTCCAACTTCTTCTCTCTCTCTCTCTCTCTCTCTCTCTCTCTCTCTCTCTCTCTCTCTAATAATAACCCCATATCCCTCTCTCTCTCCATACCACACACCCT
>LPNX010949960.1:59250-101499 GCA_001517045.1 Pseudotsuga menziesii | reverse complement strand
CCTAGAAAATGGAGAAAAACTAATGGAGGATGGGTTGGAAACAAAAGCACCCAGTTTCCTAGTTGACTAGCTTTTATCTTATCCATAGAAAAGCAGGATCAAGCAGAAAAAGCAGAAAAAAGTAGAATCTGCTATAAGGTCCTGCATACTAATTCTAGATGAACCCAGAATCAGAAATATCTCATTCCTAGGATATAGATGGCATTCATTGACTTTAAGGTGCCACCTAATTAAGCTAGTGGGTGAATAATTAATCAAATAATGATTAATTATTTTATCCTAAGTTGTGAGTGGGTTTAATATATTCCAACATATACATTTTTTGGGAAGGCCTTGATAGAACCAACAACCGGCCTCACCCTGAAAAGTGAGAGCAAACATTTCCATCATATTGTCCTCATGAAGAATATTTAAGTTAGAAATCAACTAAAGGAAAGATTTGACATGCCAGATGGCCGAGTCACCACAATCTTGATGAAATGTTGGAAGCCGGTTATATGCATCCCCCAAACCACCACCATAGTTAGGAAAACCTGGGATGTTTGAGAAATCAATAGGTTGAAACATTAAGGTTAACTGGGCACCATATTTCTCCTTTAATTTATCCAACATAGTATCCATCATAGTATCCATTAAACCTTGTACTGAAAAGGTGGAGCTGTCAAGTGACGAGCTTTAAAGGTTTTAACATGTCACATGGGCTCATCTACACACAACCAAAATTCGCAAGTTTATGAGATAACAGGGTTTTATCCCTTCAATGGAGTCATCATGTGAAAAAGAAAAATAAGCATTTTATAAATCTTTTCACAAAATATATTTTTTGCTTTTCTTTGTAAAAATAAAACTAGAAAAAAGTCAGTGGAGTCTCCAGATGAAAATTAAAGATCTACTCTAAGCATTCATCAAACAAAGCAAAAACAAAAAGGAAGAAAACAAAATTAGTACTCGGGAATAAAAAGTTTATCCCCGGCAACGGCGCCAAACAGTGTTGCCGCCTCTTCACACACCTAGGTCACGTGGCAGAAATCTTCAAGCCACTCGGTGTGTCCTTGGGGGCAAGTCTCAAGTCAAGGCTTTCACCTTGTTCTTGACTGCTCTGTTTAGGCTCAACTCCTAACAAATCCAAGGGGGGTAGACCCTATTATGTTACTAAGGACAATTTACTTAGTAAGGTGATGCTAAACTGAATGAGTTACTTAGGACTTTGATATTTAACTATGGACAATCAAAGATGACAAGATATGAAAATAAACACAAGAAAGCACAATGCTGAGACATGATGTATATATAAAACAAGAAAATAACCAGTGCCTTAGAATGGATTCAGAAAATAGAAACAATGTACTTGCATGTGCTTGGAGTGAGTGTTTTGCGATTGCCTCTTGGTGTGTTTTAAGTTAAATTTAAAGTGTGAGTTGATTAAAATTAGACTAAAGGGGGACTCCAGATATACCCGAGAGTACTTGGAGTATGTCCAAAACTAAAACTTCATGGCTACCCACAAGGAATATGTGGGCTGAAATGGAGTCTCTGGGGCTATTGTTCGTAATGCACCCATTAGGGTGTGACAGAGATCGGCGCCTCGAGGTCACTTTTCAGAATTTCCCGCTTCCTTTGGGTATTTTTCCACCGTAAAAGGTTTGATCTAGGTGTTGGATTTTCACCTGATGGTTTGTTAGTTGGGGAGAGTGAGTCCTAATTATACTAGTCACCCAAGTTCTTTTGATACAGCTTGACTGATCGGATGAACTGCATCCAAGTGCAGAGCATACACACTGGAGTCTTGTAAATTTTAGTAAGTTTTAAACTGGGTGTTCTTGTTTAAAAGAAAACCCTCCAGGAACCTCTTTCGATCCAAGTGGATCTCAATCAGGGAATTGAGGAGGGTTTAATTTTATGATAGCTGAAAACAAATGATTGAAAATAAAACAGATACATGATTCTAGTTTTCTAATTAGTCCTACCACGAATCTCTTTCCCCTTTCAGGTCAATCGGGAAATCGTGGGGTAAGTATTATGATTACTTTGAAAACAAAAAGTGGAATATGAAATTAATACTAAAATAAAGTATACTACCATGCAAATTAGCTCAATTCTAGTTTAAAAAAAAATGAGCAGAAAGCGACGAAAAGGACACCAACGCAAATCCCCCCAGGGGGGATGGGGAATGGGCTCGAAAGAGCATATTCCAAAAATAATTTTATTTATTATTAGTTATAATATTAGTGAACTGAAATATCAGAAACTTCTTGGTCCTTATATAGGCTGAAACCAAGATCTTACAACTTTGTAAAAATTTTAAGATTTTAGTGAAAAGGGAGACCCCTGGGGGGATTTGAACGCTCCTGAGGCCACTTCAGACAGAAGCATCCTTTATTTTCTGTAATAAATTCTAAAATAAAGTGGTAATGATAGAATAAAATACACCCAAAATCACTTTAAGAGTACCTTTGGATCAGCCTACCTTATCTAAAAAACAATGAAGTTAAAACTAGCTAAACAAGCGAAAAAGGAACCAAGGAAAGCAAGATTTCCTTGGGATATTGGCTTGATTTTTGTGCAGCCAATGAAATATGCACTGATATTGTAGAATATTAAATTTTATAATAGTGAAAGGAAATCTAATGCATGCGATCTACAAGTTTTCTTTAAATTTTCATGCAAAAAGACGATTTCCCTAAAGCTAGATCTAGAATGCTTATGAAACTTTTTTAAGTGCAAGATCTAGACTATAGGCTTTAATAAGATAGATATATGTTGGAATTAATTTTAATATGATATATATAAGAAAAATCAAAGCTACGAACAGAGTAACTGAGTAAAAATGTTGATTTTTTATAGAAATGAGAAGAAGAGGAGAGAAGGTCGGATCGTTGCTTGAATGGAGCAAGCTGAAAGGAGGCCCTTTTGTGGAGTGTTGAGGGATAGAGTATTTTGATTATTGGATAGGAATGGTGTCAATCTAGATCCATACCTTCATCCAATCGGGAACCTGCAACTAAATAACACAAGCCTACACACATCTCGTGAGATCTGGATATAGATGTATAAAGCAACAAAAATGAAAGATCATGCCAAAATAACCTTATTTAAGCATATAACTGAAATTTTTGAGCATACATCATATGGATAAACAAGATCAAGAAATATAGCTTTCCTAGTTTACACCCTTTCTAGATTCAGTTGAATCCTTGAAGCCAGAACATAGAAGCAGCACAGAATTTGGCAAGAAATTGCAGCTACCACATCAACAGCATAACAGTGAGAATCCACACATACACATGCACTACATAGTATAGCCTCCAAATCTTCTTTATTCACAAATGATGATCAAATACAGAGTTACAATGGCAATCCCTTTTTTCCATCTCTAACTAGCTTGGAAGAGGGAGCCTCAGCTAGGATATATACAAAAAATAGGACATCCAGCCCAGGGGGGGCACAAATCCCAAGGAGATAGACCAAATATGCTAATGAAGAGTCCATCAATGCTTGATTTGTGTCTAACTGAGCCATATCTGAGTCTCACTGAGTGCAATTGTCAATTGGAGAGCTGATCTGACTAACACCTCAACCTGTTGACTGAAGCATCCACCAAAACTCATCCAGATGAGCCAAAACATGTTGAGGAGAGAGGTACGGTGAAATTCCTCATAAAGGATGCTGAAGATCAACTCTGGATCTGATTTAATCACCTCCTTCAGTCAAGGATTTGTTAGATCCAGTCAATTTGCTTCAGATCTGACCAATTTCAATCAAATCGGCTGAGAATCCACTGATCTATGATTTTGGATTTGCTCCATTATTCATCAATTTATTAATTAAAATAATCAATAATTGATTTTTGGGGCTTTCTGACCTGAGTGATGGAAAATCACTCAAAACTAGGAAATAGTGGGTCCATGGGTTTACATGGTGCTCTTAGCTTGAAAATGAGCACCTACATGACTGAAACAGATTATTTGTCCCACTTTTATTACAAAATCAAAATTTCCAATTAAACTACTAAAAAATAGCATAAGTTTTGAAAAAAATAAATTTTAATAAAAAACACTGAAAAAACTAAAAATTTGAAAAATTGAAAAACGCCTAGGGGGACTTAGAAATGTTCATATGACTAAAAAATGATGTCTAGCATGTTTATACATTGAAACATAGACTCTAATAACCTCAATAGGCCTAAATGCCAAGCTGACCACCCCAACTTTGGAGGTATGGAGTGAAAAACTCAGAAATTTTCAGTCATTTATTCAACAACCAATAATAACCAAGGGAAAAAACACCCTAGGCTGATCGGATTGACAAATAAAGTCTAAGAGACCGAGTCTTTTATAGACACTATCATGCTAGAACATTTATTACAACTCCCTCAGGGGTATGAACATGTGATATAGTACAACAAGCACTTCCCAGAAGTACTTCCATAGGTCCTCTGAAGTCCAAACAAGTTAACCCTGTCTGGTTCACCAAGCTCGCTTGACAAAAAACCACTAAGTATAACTTAGGTGGTAACAGCTACCAAGCGGGATTTATACTTATCCACTTTACCTTCTGCATTCAACTTCTTTTTAAATAGCCATTTTCTCCCAATGGGTTTTCTTCCAGGTGGTAACTGGAATAGATTCCAAGCTTCATTTTTGTCCAAGGAATCCATTTCTTCATCCATGGCATTTTTCTAGAGATCACTATCCTCTGAATCAATAGCTTCCTTCACATTTCTAGGATCATTATCTGTAATAGACATAGCGAAATGAGAGTGAAAATTAGGGGGGAAATACCTTTTTGGTTTCCTTATTTCTCGATATGATATCCTCAAAACTAGAGTATGAGGTTCTTCTTCTTCTGATTTAGATTCTTTTATTAAGTCATATTCTTCACCTTCTAACTTAAACTCTATTTTCTCTGGTTCCCTTTCCATTGGATTCACTTCCTGTCTGGGGACTTCTTTGACCTCTCGAAACACAACATCTTGACTTTAAATAGTCTTCTTAGTTATAGGATTCGAAAGCTTATACCCTTTCATACCATCTTTATAGAGAATAAAGATACACTTCTCAGATTTTTTATCCAACTTGCTCCTTTCCTCTTTTGGAACATGTACATAAGCATCACAACCAAATAATTTTAGATGCTTAATAGAGGGTTTCTTACTAGTCCATACCTCTTATGGAGTTTTATCAATCAATGTTGATGTGGGTAATTGGTTTACCAAGTAACATGTTGTCTCCACTACTTCTTCCCAGGATTTTTGTCCTATCCCAATGCTGCTTAGCATGCTCTTTTCCTTTTCCATCAACGTCCTATTCATCATCTTAGTAACCCCATTCTGTTGAGGTGTTTATGGAGTAGTCTTTTGCCTTGCTATACTGCACTTCTTACAAAAGTACTTGAATTCATTCCCATAGAACTCTCCACCATTATCTGTCTTCAACACCTTTTTTTTCTTTTTTGATTGATTTTCTACAAGAGCCTTAAATTATTTAAAATTGAAAAATAATTCAGATTTCTTTCGAAGGAAATTGTTGGAGCAGGGTCCCATAGCTACAGAAGAAGCTACTAGTTTTGGTGGAATGATAAGCTTTGGCGGAAAAAAGTTAAGACAGAGCTACGACGCCGTAGCACGTTTCTAGCTGGAGAGCAGAGCCGGAAACCGTGACTTTTTGAGATACGAAAGTCAAAGAAAGGCAACGGTACCTGAGCGGCCGAGAAGGGAGAGCTCACCCACTGCATTGAAGGCAGCAGCGAAAGACAGGAGGGCTCAGCGATCCTCATAAAGAAGAAGGAGCAACGAAGCTCAAGCATTCAAGGCGAAGGACAGAAAACAGAGAAGAGGTGCATAGTACCCATGGTCAATGCCGGGAAGCATGGAAGACTGCAGAGAGCTATGGTGTGACAGGAAACGGCTACCTCAAGGACAGAGAGGACCGACTATCACTAATTAGGTTTTGGGTTACTGTTGGGACAGGCCCACAGTGTTGTAAAAGCAGGACCTTCAGGCTGCTTATAAAAGAATGTAATTTTGTATTGTAAAGGGTTAGTTAGTTAGCTAGTTGGTTGGATAGACAGTTAGACAGTCGTGAATGAAATAGGCAATAAGGATAAGTAGACTGTTGAAAAAGCTAAGCTCTGGTTCTGGTCTTAGCTGTAGCAATCTTACTGAAACCAGTAGCTGGCTTATAGAGCATGCATGTAATGATCCGCAGGGATCAACTGAGAGGGAAGGGTATATTGTAAGAGAGTGATATAGAGAGAAGAGAGATCTAAGAGAGAAGATCTTGAGCTGCATATGCGGTGCAGCAGAACTGTGTTTTACCTTCCCCTTGAGCTATAATAGAAAACATAGTTCTGTGGACGTAACTTCCATCCTGGAGGTGAACCACGTTAAAATATGTGTTATGCGGCTGATTTATGTGTTATGTTTACTTATGCATTACTCAGTTATTTTATGGACTTCGTTGCAGTTTAATGGATGAATGTATTAACCAGTTCACCACAGCACAGAAGGATAATAATAAGTTAAATTCCTTTGGCATGTTGTATGTGTTTCATTTATGTTTGTGTAAACAGTTACTGGTTGCAGTATTGAATAGCTTTGTATGTTAAGTCTTGCATGTCGACACAAGCAACGCTAAGTGCGCTAAACCGCAGAGGTAGGATATCACAGAGAGGTGATATTGCATCGGCAGAGAAGCTGCGGTGCACGATACCGCAGGTTGAGGACTTCGCGTTGAGCAGGAGCTGCATGTCGCACGGTGCACGGCGATGCATTAAGGCTGGAAATATCGCAAGTCAGGGAAAGTGCGCATCATAGAGAAGGACCGCACGGTGGTGGAAAGAAACATCTCACAGCTAGAGGAGCTGCGTGATGACGGGATTGTGCGACATGAGCAGGAGGTCGCGCGACGCACAGACGCAGGAAGGAGGTCTTGTTGCTAGGAGAGCTGCGCGCCACCAGTAGGATTGCCTCAGAACCTGGTCCAAGACACTTGAGTCCTTGGCCAACCCATTAGATTCACTTCGGGTGAGACTTCAGGCCACCTTGCGGCCTGTTGCCGAAAGGGCTAGTGAGCTAGGGGTGTTGTTGGTTGATTATAGTAAACCCGGGTCTGCCCATGCAATCAACAAATGGTTTCGTTGCCAGTTTGAACGACTAGGAGTTAATGTTCGGTTGGCATCCTACCAGAGAATAGTTTCACCAGTGGCTGGATTCAGACTTAAGGGAGTTTTCCAAGAAAGAAAACCGAAGCCCTAAACTGAGCACAGAGGCATGGTTAGAAAAGCATATCGCTTTAGACATACACGCTATATTTTTTGCAACCTATGGAAATGAGCTTTTCAATTGGTTATCCAAGTTGACAGATAGGAACACATTCAAGAAGAAAAGAAACATTGTCTGGACACCGGAGCTGATTTAGACCGTGCAGAACCTTGACAATCCGATTACGAGAGTAGTGGACTTCTGGCTTACCAGTGTGCTAGACGGCTTCATTACAGAATTTGCAGTTGACTAGAGAAAGAGCTTCAGCGAATCCGAATGATACTTCTTCAGAGGATATCGCGGTAAGTACCTAAGATCTCTAAACTTGTCCCTTAAGATGCTGCTATACGAAAAAGGAACAATGGATCTAGGCTCAGATGAATAAGTAAAGATAGTAATGTCACAAGAGTTTGAAAGTGATTTTGATGACATTGGACGAACACGTAGTGGAAAGAAGTATAAAGTAGATTTTAGCTCTCCTGTATTTGAAGACAGTTCAGACAGTATTAGACAACAGAGCCCTAGCACCACAGAAGAACCAGAGGGGGGTATCCCTTACCACCCCTATACTCCACAGAAACAGACAGGGACTCAGAATAGCCCTGTAGGTACCCCATCTAGTAGTTCACAGACAGTACCTACTCCCGCTACATCACCTTTACCTACACCGCTGAGTGGTAGTACTCCAGTCAGTCAGAACCCACCACAGAGAAATAGAATGGGAGACGACATGAAGCTACCTATTTTTAAAGGTACAGGAGCAGAAGACCTGGAACAACATTGGTTCCTATGCGAAGCCATGTGGACCATTAAAACAATCAACGATGATAACCTTAAACTTGTACAGTTGGTCACCAAACTCAGAGACAGAGCCTTGACATGGTACATAAAGTATACTACATTGCCCAAGACACTTGCCCAGGTCAAGAACGCCATGATAAAAGAGTTTAAGAAACCTAAGTCTGAGTCTCAGTGCATTACAGAGCTTAAGGATATTAAGCAGCTACCATCAGAGTCAGTATGGGACTTTGACCAGAAATTCAAAGCTCTTATAGACCAAGTAAGTTTTGAGTTTTCGCCGGAGTAGCATAAGGAATGGTTTATTGCAGCGCTGCTCCCTCATATCAAAATGCCACTAATGCAGCAGAAACTCACTACTCAAGATGAAGCACTGGAGATGGAAATGAAACTAGAGGCTTCACCTTTAGCAGAAACTAGTACAGGCATGACAACTCTATAGACCCAGTTGGCCAACCTCACGTTACAGATACACGAACTTAAAAAAGGCAAAGAGGTTATGCAAGACATATGGTGCATAAAGTGTAGAGCATAGGGCCATAGTAAAGACAACTGTCCAGTCTTTGCAGAATATTTAGCATCAGGGGCTCCTAACCCCTTACCACGCACACAAGGGCCATGGTGTGAAATATGTAAAACACAAGGACATCCGCCTCAGCAATGCCCTTTGCTTCAGAAGTATGTACAGACACCTAAAAAACTATATTGTATCTTCTGTAAATCCATCAGGCATGATCAACAGGACTGCCGAGCTTATGATCTCATGTCAGATAGAAAACATGATGTGTACAGAGTCCAAGCAGACACACAGGGTCTAGCAACAGGACCAAAACTGGATCAGGCTTACGGAGGCCGTACAGGAGGATTCAGAGGATGAGGCCATGGAGGAGGCTTCGCACATGGAGAAGGCTTTGGACGAGGAGGAGGTTTTGGCCAAGGTCATGGACCAATCACTTGTTATAATTGTGGAATTGTAGGACACTATGCTAGGGACTGTCAGAATGCCACTACTACTTGTAACTACTGCAAATATTATGAACATACGATAGAAGAGTGTCCTATCTTGATAGCTAAGATCAGAGACCCTAAACTAGCCGCACACCAGAACATCCAACTTATCGTTGCTGAGCAGGAAGAACCAAAACCAAGATTCAATATTGTGACTCGGAGCGGTGCTTCCACCAGTGGCACATCACAGGAGACTGGAAAGAACACAAGTCAAGGGTGGGTGCGTAGAGCTCCTAGTAAAGCAATAGCACTCGACCTATAGCAGAATAAAGAGACCTTTCATGAATCCAAGGCTTCCTTTGATGAACCTACACTATCAAGACCGCAGGTACTGCCATCTAGGAGCGTACCGCAGCAAACACCTTGTGGCGATAGCCTTGAGCAGGCACAGTAGGCTACCACATCGGGAAGATGCGATGAGGATGAATTGACAAGAAGTGTACAATCCTTCCTGCACAGCTGCTTGAAACTCCTGAGAAATGACAAAGTTTTCGGTGAGCTACAGCGCATGATAGATCAGTGTCAGCAACCCTCTCTCTCGGGAAGTGCACACCGCGCTGTCCATAATATTACAAGACATACAAGGACAAGAAGAGAGATGAAATTCACAGCGCAGATTGGTGAGTTTGAAATGGATGAGGTTGTCTTAGATCTAGGATCAGAGGTGAATTTTCTAACTAAGCAGACATGGGAACAGATGGGTAGTCCTCAGTTAGCCCTATCGCCTATCCACCTGAGATTAGCTAATCAGCAATGAGTATCACCATTGGGTCGACTACCGCAGGTGCCAATTGATATTGATGGAGTTCGTACTTTTGCAGACTTTGAGGTTATAGAAATCATTGGCAACAGTCGACCATATCTAGCACTATTAAGTATTGATTGGGTGATTGGTAGCAAAGCTGTCATTGACCTAAAGAGAAGACAAATGACCTTTGAGGATGCGTAGATCCGGGTCATCACACCGCTGGATCCTTACCAAGGTCCTAGATACATTGAACCTATCCGAGCCGAGGAAGAGGCCCATAACATGGAGAGTCTCTACCAGATGACTGAGAACCAGAATGACTACATCAATCCAACCGCAGAAGGGAACATTAGTTGGTGATGCGACAGCTCATGCGCATCGGATTCTGATGTTGGTCTAGAAAACTGGCAGAACAGACTTTACGAAGTCTCAGCGCGCAGACGTGCATTTATCAGTAAATCACTGCGATGGATTGGCACAGAGATCGCTGAGACTCCATCATATCATGCTCTGACAGATATCCAGGATTTTTTTGAATAGTTTGAGCAACAAATTCCTCATGAACAGAGGATCGCAGCTATGGACCTTGCAGTTCAAGCTACACCTGTAAGATGGTGGTATGCGCATAAAGAGAATATTGCATCATGGGATAATATAAAAATACTGATGGCGATCATATTTTCTGACGACAGAGAGTATGTCCAGCAGAAGTACACAGGAGAAACTGACCCCAGGGTACACATTCAGACATGTGAGCAGAACTGGTCGGACATTCCAGAGGATGAATGGGTTCACAGATTCATTCACACATTGGACACAGTTCCAAGGAATTGGTATACAGAGACCGAGCTGCGCAAGGGAACAACCACATGGTCACTTATGACAGACAGCTTCCTACTCACCTTTACGTTTGAGTCAGAACATCCAAGTGTTTCTTAGGCCCTAGACATAATCAAGACAAATATTTTTGAGGATCGCACCATCTCAGTACCAGTCCAACCTAAGTGGACTATCCAGCTAGAAGAGGCGTTGGAATGCTATAATTTTGCATCAGAATCAGAGGAGGCAGATGAGGATCCTCGCAACACCAACATTCCAGAATCAGAAGGGACTCGCGATGTGGAGGGACCACAGTTAGAGATTCCAGCAATCACCGAGCCCATCAAGATTAAAAAGATCAATATTGGCACAGACGCAGAACCTAAGTTTGCCTCTATTGGAGACTACTGGAACGATGAAACAGTCGGACAGATTGCAGATATGCTACATGACTATCAGGACCTATTTCCCACCAGGTTCGCAGAGATGAAGGAATAGTTGGAGACCTGGGAGTCATGAGGATACCATTAAAGGAGGATGCTAGACCAGTTAAGCAGCGCCCATATAGATTGAATCCACACTACAAAGAAAAAGTAAAGGATGAAATTGATAAAATGCTAGCAGCAGGCATCATTATGCCAGTAGAGGAAAGTGAATGGGTTAGCCCTATGGTAGTGCAAGAGAAGAAAACAAAAGGGGACATCAGGATCTGTGTTGATCTGTGAAAACTCAACGATGCATCACTTCATGATCCATTTCCAACACCGTTCACTGATGAAGTATTAGACAACGTGGGAGGACAGGAGGTCTACTTCTTCACCGATGGGTTTTCGGGCTACCATCAGATCAGAATACATCTAGAAGATCAATCCAAGACCACCTTTGCAATAGAATGGGGCTCGTTCCAGTATACGGTAATTCCCTTTGGTCTTAAGAATGCACCAGCTATATTTTCTAGAGTAGTAGTTGCTGTCTTTAAAGAATACATCCATAAGTTCTTAGAAGTATATTTTGATGAATGGACTGTATTTGGGCTAATCGATAAGCACATAGGAGATCTAAGACTGATGTTAGAGAAATGTAGGCAGTACCAAATTTCTCTAAACTTGAAGAAATGTATATTTTGTGCACCATTTGGTATTTTTTTGGGCCACATTGTTTGCAGACAAGGCTTGATGGTAGACCCCGCCAAGATCGCTATCATTGTAAACCTTCCAGCACCTAACTCAGTCAAGCAACTGAGGACAATACTTGGTCATACCGTGTATTACATAAATTTCATCAGGGGCTACGCAAAGATTACAATGCCGATGGAGAAATTGCTCAAGAAGGATGTAAAATTCCTATGGAATGAGGAATTCCAGCAAAGTCTAGACATACTTAAGGAGAAGATGGTTAGAGCACCCATCCTAGTATTTCTGGACTGGACTAAGCCTTTCCATGTACATGTGGATGCATCTGGCATCACATTAGGAGTCGTCTTGACCCAGCCAGGAGAAGGGGATCTTGACCATCCCATCGCATATTCCAGCAGAAAGCTATCAACAACGGAAAAGAACTACACCACAATAGAAAGGGAGGGCTTAACTATGGTATATGCGCTGCAGAAGTTCAGGCACTATCTATTGGGCGCCTCATTTAAAATGTTTACTGACCATTCCGCATTGAAGTACCTAGTCAATAAACCAGTGTTAGGGGGGAGAATCTGCAGATGGTTACTCCTCTTCCAGGAGTATGATTTTGAAATCATTGTGAAACCAGGAATATTGAATGCAGGACTGGATCATCTATTACGGTTAGACTCAGGAGAAGAGCCCAGTAACCTAGAAGACAATCTGCCAAATGTGCCATTGTTTTCCATACAGATCACAGATGAGTACTATGCCGACATTATTCAATTCCTCACCACAGGAGTAGCACCTGACGAGTTTACTAAGCAGCAAAAGAAGCAGTTGGTTGTTAAAGCAGTAGACTTCACCCTCATCGCAGGACACCTGTACAATTTAGGTCCATATGAAGTTCTGCGTAGATGCGTGATGCCGCACGAAAAAGACGCTATTATCAAAGAGGCTCATTCAGGAACCGCAGGAGGACATTTTGCAGGAAAACCGACTGCGCAGAAAATCCTGGAGGCAGGATTATGGTGGCCTACATTGCATAAAGACACCAAGGACTTTTGCAGATGCTGCGATATCTACCAAAGGGTAGGAAAACCCTCGTGACACGATGAAATGCCGCTGCGACCACAGGTCACGTCACGCGCATTCGACAAATGGGCTATAGATTGTGTGGGTCCTATCAACCCACCAGGAAATCGCACTGGTGCAAGATATATTATCACTAGAACAGAGTACCTCACCATATGGGAAGAGGCCAAAGCAGTAAGAAATTGTGATGCTGCTACAGCTGCACAGTTCCTTCTTGAAAACATCATCAGCAGGTTTGGATGCCCAGTAATTTTGATGAGTGACCAAGGTACACATTTCTTGAACAGTACTATTGAGGCATTAACAGAAGAATTCCAGGTCCAGCACCATAAGAGCACTCCCTACCACCCACAAGCTAATGGTACAGTGGAGGCCTTCAATAAGATTTTAGAAAATTCTCTTACTAAGGTCTGCAATAGCTAGAGGAATGATTGGGACCTCAGAGTTAACGCTGTCTTATGGGCGTATAGGACCACATGTAAGAAACTTATGGGACACACACCTTTCAGCTTAGTATATGGATAGGAGGCTGTTATGCCTATGGAGTATAGTCTTCCCAGTTTAAGAATCGCTTAGATTACCGGGATGACTGATACAGACACAGTCGAAGCAAGGCTAGCACAGCTGCTTGCCTTAGAAGAAGATAGGTTCATCGCCGGATTCCATCAGAAAGTGCAGAAGGTCCGAGAAAAAGCTTGGCATGATAGACACATTAAGAATAAGACTTTCCAGATCAGAGACCTGGTGCTCCTCTATGACATCAAATTCATCAAGTTCCAAGGGAAGTTTAAGACACATTGGCTAGGGCCATATCAGATACAGCAAGTCATAGAGGGAGGTGCCGTTCAGCTCAGCCAGCTGAACGGGGAGATTTTTCCCACATGGATTAATGGCAGTAGGCTTAAGTCCTATAGTGATAACCACCCCACCTCTTAACCAGCCACAATGGTGTAGATGTCCAGTGTAGTTGAAAGGAGGCATCGCACCGGGAATGAGTCTACACCGGTAGAAATTTTCCAAGAATGAGGAATGAGGAGTAAAAAAATAAAAAATAAAAAATAAAAAAATAAAAAAATTTGACACTGTTTGTTCATGCAGGTGATGTGGAGTTGCATCGCAGCAGTAAGATGTTTCCCCCTGCCACGTACTCAGTTTGCAACCGACAGTGGGCTAGTCAAGTCACTGTCTGACAGGTAGTTAATGAAGAAATGACCGGTATCCCCTACCGTAGATTTGGTAACAGTATAATAAATTTTTCTAGATTTGGTAAATATCCGACGACACCGATGCCTTTATATGCACACTTTGAGGGACACGTGATCAGATCTCAGCAATTATGACAGATCAGAATGACGGGTAGGGTCTTGTCCAGGTAATTATGATGACCAACAGGTGTGACCTAGGATAACCGTTGCGTCCGGTAGTATGCCTTCGGCATAAAACCAGACATCCTTCAAGTAGGAAGGGTACAGTTGCCAAATATTGAGAGCTATGCAAGGCAGTGCTAAGTGTCCCCTGTGTAGAGCCAATTAAGTTGCAGAGTACAGTGACTTCCAGAGTTTGAAGCCACTACACGCCCAGAGTATTGAGCCAAGCGGATTCTGACTAAAAACAAACCTCTAGAAGGCATGTTGAGATTTTTTGACCCTGGTGACCATATATCCGCCATGACGACGTCGCCCAGGGATGTCAAATTAAGTACAGCACAAGTTAGACAGTCGCTAGGGATGAAGAGTCAAGCGCCAGAAGTACAAGTTGTCACCAAAGTCTCTGCTAAGGAGAAGAAGAACGCCGAGCCGATCACTGAAGATAAGAAAGCAGAGCAGAAGAATGATGAGAAGAAATCTCTCGCTAGGAGGAAGGTAAAAATGAGAAAAAGAAAGCAACAGGAGAAAGTCGCTGACCTATCTGATCAGCTAAGAGAAGCATGAAATATTGCAAAGGTACTGAAATAGAAACCTGAGGGTCAGAGGCAGCATGTGGATCTGGACCACTTCGAAGAGAAGAGAAGTGGAAGAAGACTGCAAACCCAGCGGAGGGGAGATTTCCAGAACAAGGAAAAAGGCTTGTTCTCGGAGCGGAGTTCATGGGTTGCTTCTTCTCCGTCCACAAGGCTCTAGATGGAAGGAAATGTTTGAGAAGGCTGGAAGATACAGATTTTCCTTGTGATAAAAGTTCTAACCCAGATAAAAAGGAAAGGATATATGTGGAACACTTCTCAAACACTAGAGCACTCATAAAGAAGAAAGAGCGAAGAGAGTGAAACCGTGACTATGGGTAGAAAGGATAAGAGATCCCAGCAAACTAAGTTACCGAAATTCCAAGAGAACATGTCGAGGTAATGAAGAACGAAGTCGAAGGACTTCGGAAAAAGTTGCAGAAGACTTCGCAGGAGGTGAAGGAGAAGCTACAGCAGGAGAAGCCTATTGCAGGTGGCTCGAGGACGAGCCACAAGTAAGTGTTAGGGGACTGTTGGAGCAGGGTTGCGCAGCTACAGAAGAAGCTGCTAGTTTTCGCAGAATGATAAGCTTTGGCAGAAATAAGTTAAGACAGAGCTACGATGCCGTAGCACGTTTCCAGCTGGAGAGCAGAGCCAGAAACCGTGACTTTTTGAGATACGAAAGTCAAATAAAGGCAACGGAACCTGAGCGGCCGAGAAGGGAGAGCTCACCCACTGCATTGAAGGCAACGGCAAAAGACAGGAGGGCTCAGCGACCCTCATAAAGAAAAAGGAGCAACGAAGATCAAGCATTGAAGGCAAAGGACATAAAACAGAGAAGCGATGCATAGTACCCATGGTCAGTGCCGGGAAGCATGGAAGACTGCAGAGAGCTGTGGTGTGACGAGAAGCAGCTACCTCAAGGATAGAGAGGACCAACTGTCACTAATTAGGGTTTGGGTTACTGTTGGGATAGGCCCACAGTGTTGTAAAAGCAGGACCTTCAGGCTGCTTATAAAAGAATGTAATTTTGTATTGTAAAGGGTTAGTTAGTTAGCTAGTTCGTTGGATAGACAGTTAGATAGTCGTGAATGAAATAGGCAATAAGGATAAGTAGACTGTTGAAAAATCCAAGCTTTGGTTCTGGTCTTAGCTGTAGCAATCTTACTGAAACCAGTAGCTGGCTTATAGAGCATGCATGTAATGATCCGCAGGGATCAACTGAGAGGGAAGGGTATATTGTAAGAGAGCGATATAGAGAGAAGAGATATCTAAGAGAGAAGATCTTGAGTTGCATATGCGGTGTAACAGAACTATGTTTTACCTTCCCCTTGAGCTATAATAGAAAACACAGTTCTGTGGATGTAACTTCCATCCTAGAGGTGAACCACGTTAAAATCTGTGTTATGCGACTGATTTATGTGTTATGTTTACTTATGCATTGCTCAGTTATTTTATGGACTTCGTTGCAGTTTAATGGATGAATGTATTAACCAGTTCACCACAGCACAGAAGGATAATCATAAGTTAAAATCCTTTGGCATGTTGTATGTGTTTCATTTATGTTTGCGTAAACAGTTACTGGTTGCAGTATTGAATAGCTTTGTATGTTAAGTCTTGCATGTCGACACAAGAAATGCTAAGTGCACTAAACTACGGAGGTAGGATATCACAGAGAGGTGATATCGCATCGGCAGAGAAGCTGCGGTGCGCAATACCACAGGTTGAGGACTTCGCGTTGAGCAGGAGCTGCGTGTCGCACGGTGCGCGGCGATGTGCTAAGGATGGAAATATCGCAAGTTAGGGAAAGTGCGCATCATAGAGAAGGACCGCATGGTGGTGGAAAGAAACATCTCGTGGCTAGAGGAGCTGCGCGACGACGGGATTGCACGACGCGAGCAGGAGGTCGCGCGACGCACAGACACAGGAAGAAGGTATCGTGGCTAGGAGAGTTGCGCGCCACCAGTAGGATTGCCTCAGAACCTGGTCCAAGACACTTGAGTCCTTGGCGAACCCATTAGATTCACTTCGGGTGAGACTTCAGGCCGCCTTGCGGCCTGTTGCCGAAAGGGCCAGTGAGCTAGGGGTGTTGTTGGTTGATTATAGTAAACCCGGGTCTGCCCATGCAATCAACAGAAATAATTCCATATGTTCCTTGATAAATCATCTATAAATGAAACATAATACACATATTTCCCTAATGATAGAACATGAGTAGGTCTAAACACATCACTATGTATTAATTCTAGAATTCTCTTTGCTCTTGTAGCACCAGATGCAAATCTTACTCAATTTTGTTTTCCATATTTGCAATGCTCACAGAAATCAAAATCTATAGTGCAATCATTCATACCTTCAACCATACCTTTACCTTGTAATCCTCGAAGTCCCTTTTCTCCTATATGTCCTAATCTTTGATTCCATAGCATTGTATTTCCTCCTTATGTAGTGAGGGTTTTATCATCTTTACCTCCTTCCTAAAGCACAAGATAATTGTTACATTCATCAATGATGGTTTTTCCTAATATTTTGTACAAAGTTCCATACCAAACTCCCCTCATCAATACCATTGATCCTTGAACCATTTTGCAACCACCATCTCCACAGATAGTATTTACACCTGCAACATCCATATTTCTGACATATATCAAGTTTCTTGCTAGATTTGGAATGTGTAGCACTCCAGAAAGAGTTCTAATCCTTCAATCCTTCAGTTTTAGCTTGACTATAGCATGTCAAATAATACTGGCTGGTGAATCATCTCCCAAGTACACATCTCCTCCATTGTACTTTTCATATTCACAGAACCACTCCCTATGACGGGTCATATGACATGACGCACCTGAGTCAATCAACCATATATCACGTTCTGAATGATTACTCACGGAAACTAGGTACACATCCCCTCCTTCTTCTTAGGAGTTCTTCACCTCTGTGGAAGAGGTATCCTCATATCCCTTTACTTTACCAACATTCTTAGATCTGCAATCCTTTTTATAGTTCCTAGCTTTACCACATTTCTAACACTTCCTTATTCCTTTTCTTGGGGATTTAGATCTACCCATAGATTTAGATCTCCCCCCATATCCTTTATTTTTGTTTCACTCCTGGGGGCGACCTCTCATAGACAAAGCATCGATGCTATGATTATCCATGGTTTTCTGCCTCGTCTCTTCTAATAGTAGGGATGATACAATTTCATCAAATTTTAAGGTCGCTTGGATAGCCCTACCTATTGCAACAATTAGATTGTCCCAGGAATCTGGAAAAGAACACAATAATGCAAAACATTTATCTTCTTTAGCCATTTTAATACCAACATAGGTTATCTGACTTACCAAAGTATTGTAGACATTTAGATGCTCTGTTACAATTTCATTCTCATCCATTCTGAGGTGAAATATCTTCTTTTGCATAAACAACTTGTTCACAAGGGATTTTGATTGATACAAACTCCCTAGTTTTTCCCATAGCTTGATTGCACTATCTTCACCAGATACGTTCAACTAAAGAGAGTCTGATAAGTACAATCATATTGTACTCCTCTCCCTTCTTTCTAATTTATCCCAATATTCTTGTGACATTGCAGTGGGTTTTGTACCCAGATCCACAGCAATCCATTGTTCCCGATCTACCAGAAGATCGTCCATTTTGAGCTTCCATAGCTCAAAGTTTTGGCCATTAAATTTCTCAATCTCAATTCTTGAAATTCTCGCCATTCTCTTTCAATGCACAAATCAACCCTACAAATCTCCTAGTGAACCCAGGTTTATCACAGACCCGAGATCTATCAACTGCATCGAACCCTTAGCAACAAAGGCATCCCCCTGATGCCAAAATCGAGCTCTAATACTACATGTAAGTTTTAAACCTGTGTAGAGAAGCAAAGCGTACATATGATTTTAACCAAAATAGATATCACAACACATCATTCACACATAAACATAGATATTTACCCTAGAAACCCTTAACCAGAAAAACCAGAAAAACTTGGAGCCACACCTAATATTTTCTCTTCATTACATTATGAAATCCTTACAATATAAAAGATAGGTATTCAGCAGCATCCAAATACCCTAATTCGTTAACCCGGATAAGAAAAAGACTCCAATCCCTTAACAGGGATTAAGTTACATATTTTTAAAAAAAATTCTAAAAGTTGCCTTGGACTGCTATAAATAGCCGTAAATTCTATAAATAGCCTAAAAATTTTGCTCACTGCGTTTGCATCGAAAACAGGGCCTCCATCCTGTTTCTATGAAGGTGCTTTTGGGATTGCCAAGCTGCAGTGCTGACATGTGCACCTCCCCTCCACATGCACATGCAAATAATATAACATACACCCAACACCTATGGTTACATCATACCAAAATTCAAGAACTTTGTTCCTAGTTTCGTGTCATCAATGTGGGATTCATCATTGCCCTCCTGCAACGAGATTGTTCCTGTCGACATTAGATCATCATCCAGGAATTAGTCTTAGGAACAAAAATATAGTATCTTGAGATCTATATGCATCAATGACAGATTATCTCGCTATCGACATCGGTTCACATCATTGACCTTGGATCGAAATATTTAACTGAGTGTTTGACATCAAATCATCTATTCACACTCAGGTGATTGTACTAGGGTACCTTGGGAACCATTGACTTCAATGGTAATTTTGCTCACACTTGTTAACGGTTCTCATCATTGATAGGTAATGAAGTTGTTTCTACCATGTTCGGCATCAAAAAATTGTAATCACATGGATAGAATCGTACTTCCTGGAAGACGAGATGAAGACCTTGGGTACTTATTAAGCTCTCATTGCTTTCCTTAATTTGTTATGGAGTATTTTGTATAATTCCTAGCATGGATCCACATTTTTATGGTCATGACTGTGCTCAAATTTGTGTCCATTTGACATAGATCTACATTGTATGTCTAGTATCTATGTCCATGTTTGAGTCTTCTTCACATGGATCTACGCTGTATTCTAGTAGCCATGGAAGACTTATGAAATTGTCTAGGGAAATTCATCAAAATATCAGAACAAACCAGTATCCAAATATATATGGCTTACGCGAGGATTTGTGTTTACATGGATCTAACAAAATATTTCCAGAAGCAATCTAAATGTCATGGGAGGATGAGGATTGGGTTCAAATCCTAGCCATTATGAACAGATCCTCTTTCTTTGTTGAAGGTGCCACAAATATGTCCATCTAATTATGGATTATCACATGAACATTCCAGAGATAAATTTGGGGAAGGAAGAGGAAAATAAGGATCAAGGTTTAACCAGGGTCTCATCAAGGAAGAGGGGAGGACAGAAGCAGGACAACTAGGAGGTGAATAAGAAGATCGAAGTTTCAAACAAGTTCAAGGTTTTGGATGATATTTCAGAGAAAACATTGGAAAAAAAACCTGCAGCAAAATAGGGAGCCTCTCCCTCCTTGGAGACAATGGAGCAAGAGACTATGGAAGAAAAGATGCAAGAAGTGGGGAGAAGAAAATAGGTGAGGAAGAAGAGGATATGGATATAGGCGATTTGGATCTGAGGGGGATTGAGCAAGCCTATGTGGATAAAGGTAAAGGTTACATCCCACAAGAAAAAGTGATCATGTTAAAATAATCCATCCACAAATCTCATGCCTCCAAGAAACTAGGGATCAGCATAGGGTCCCACAAGGAAAAGAAAGACACGCTCGAAGAACCAACCAAGAAGATGGGTAGGAAGTCGAGCAAACAAAGGGTAGCATAAGTAGGAAGGAACTTGGTAGAGTTGGGACAGTTCCCTACCATTAAGGTTTCTCTATGTTTGTAAGTTTCCTAATAAATATCCTTTCATGGAATATTAGGGGCCTAAACAGCCCATGAAAAGAAAGGATCTTAAGCAAGAATACTAAGAGAACAAACCCAACCATAGTATTTTTACAAGAGACTAAGTGTCAGGAAACTCAGATCCAAGATCTGAGTAATAAAATATGGAAGGGTAGACAAGGGGTAGGAATAGATTAAATTGGCTTCGTGGGATGCTTAAGAATTCTATGGGACCCAACTAAGGCCATTCTAGGGGGTTTCCAAGGTAATCGATTTTTTCTTTATGTATCCTTTAAGGTTGTAGGGTTTTTAGTTGAAGGAGTGGTAATGAATGTGTATGGAGAAAAGAGGGACTTTTATCAAATCCCTTCGAAAAATACGGGATATGATGTCTAATGATCACTGGGTTATAGGAGTGGACTTCAACCTCATTACATCCTTAGAGGAGAAGAAGGTTGGGAGGTGTAGGAAGGAGGATAACTGTGAGACATTTAGAGACAGAATTGATGAATTGGGACTCGTAGAAATCATTCTTGGAGATGGATAGTTCACATGGAACAACAAAAGAATGGGGGATAAACACATTGCATCAAGACTGGATTGATTCTTGGAATCTGAATCCATTAAGGATCTAGGAAGTCAACTTCATTAAAAAACGCTCCAAGGAGTAGGATTAGATCATTGTCCAATTGAATTAATGTGGAGTGGGTTGGGCTCCCAATTCAAAAATCCCTTCAAGTTCAAATAGTTTTGGCTGGAGCATCCAAACTTTGATGAGAATATGAGGACTTAGTGGGAAAATATGAGTGAAGGAGAATGCCCAAATCATGTACAAATTCCAATAGAAGTTAAAAGGCCTGAAAGAAAAGATTAAAAAAAGGAACAAGGAGGAATTTGGTAATATGTTTTCTAATAAAAATATCATGCAAGGTCACCTAAAGGAGGTCCATTCTATTGGGACAAATGAAGGGTGTACCACCAACTTGAAAATGGAAGAACTAAGCCTCTGCTCCACATTAGAGGAGAGATAAAAGAAAGAAGAAAGTCTAACGTGACAAAAATCTAGGAATCGATGGTTAAAGGAGGGGGAGAGAAACACACAATTCTTCTAGTGTTCGGTCATTCAACACAGAAAACAAAAGAAAAAAAAACCATCACGAATACTAGAGGATAACGAGTGGAAACCAGGGAAGAAATAGAAGCCACTTTAAATCATCATTTCACTGGCATTTTCACTAGAGGAAATTTCAACTCAAAATGGGCCTTTTAAATCTAAATCAAATTCCATGTCATCATGTGCTAGCCAATGAAATTTATTTAAATTTGAAATACCGTATAGGTCTTATACAATTTTTTAATATAAATTTTGGGGTAGGTATTATAAAAAAAAATACTTTTTTTGTTTGTATTTTCGACATATATCGATGTGTTTTTACTCAAATTTCGATCACAAGAGCTCGTTGGATGCGGAATTAAATTATGCATCCAATAAGTACCCACTCAACACATTTTTTATTGACCCCGACACCCCAAAAACAAAAAATACCTAAAAAAATGTGATGATGATTGGGTCCATCAAAAGTATGCCACCTGGGTACTTGTTGGATGCGGAATTTATGTCCGCATCCAACGAGCTCTCCCGATCAAAATTTGAGTAAAAACACAGGGAGATATGTCAAAAATACAAAAAAAAGTAGTTTTTTTCTTTTCTTCCTCCAAAATTAATAAATATTATTTTATTATTTTAACTATTATTTTATTAATTTTTCTTAAGAGGCCCATTTTGAGTTGAAATTTCCTCTAATGATCTGAGCCAAGGCAGGACAGGAGGGGATACATAGATCAGATAACAAGTCTTATCATGTCTCTTGTTACTCATAAGAAAGATGATCTTTTGATGAAACCTATAACCCTAATTGAAGTGGAGGAAGCGATTTTCCAAATGAAATATGGTACATCCCCAGGCCTAGATGGTTTCATAGTAAACCTCTTTAACCATTTATGGGATCTCATTAAGATGTAAGTGTGTAAGTTAGTGGAATACTCTAGGGTCTCTAGAAGGACTTTGCCATCCTTTAATGCAACCTTTCTTACTCTCATTCCAAAGTGTGAAGGTGTTTATTCCCTGGAGAAATTCAGGCCCATAAGCCTTTGCAATGTCATACACAAAATCATAACTAAGGTAATAGTGAATTTCCTGAAAACCCCTCCTTCTAGGATTTATCTCTCCTAAACAATCAAGGGTTGTGGAGGGTGGGAAAATAACATATGGTATTATTCTGGTCCACAGAATGCTTCAATCCATAAAAGTAAATAAACTCCTAGGTATGATGGTGAAATTAGACACAGGTAAGTCCTATAATAAAATTAATTGGCAATTCATTCGAAGTATACTAAAGGATTTTGGGTTCAGGATAGACTGGATTGATTGGATTATGAACTTAGAGGCCTCATATTTCTTCTCAATATTGGTGAACAGAGTTCCTTCTAAAATCATTAAGCCCCCCATAGGAATAAAGCTGGGAGACCCATTGTTCCCATTCCTTTTCATCCTCATGGCACAAGGTTTGCGCAGATCAATATTGGACTTGAGGGACAATAATGATATCAGAGGGCTTAGTATTCACATAAGGGTGATTAAAAAAACACACCAATAGTTTGTGGATGACACAATGTTGTTGGGATACCCATCAGTCTAAGAATCTATAAAGTTTAAAAAATATATGTTTGATTTTGGTAAATCCTTGGGGGTGGAAACCAATGATCAGAAATCCAACTTTTCTTATTTAGCACACCAAAAATCTCAATATAGAATATATGTTGGATATTTGGTTTTAAGGAGATCTCCCTTCCATCCAAATATCTAGGAACCCCTTTAGTGAATTAAATTGCTAAAAAAGGTTCATGGATGGAACTCCTGGATAGTTTGAAAAAATGACTAAATAATTGGACCTTGAGGTCCCTTAATTTTTCTAGCATATTGGTTCTGGTGAAATCAATCTTACAGGAAATGTCAAATTATATATTTTCCACGCTAGCGACCCCAAAATCCATCTTGGAAGAGATCATGAATATGCAAAGAAAATTTCTATGGAGGGGTAGCAATGAAAACCGTAAGTGGGATCTGCTGAATTCAAAAATAGTTTGTACTCCTAAGAACCTGTTGGAAAAAACCCACCAACAAAACCTCATCAATAGGGGTTCTCAGTAGGGAAGATACATGGCAGGGATACTGACAAAAATATTGTCGAAGGATTCATCCCTCACAGGTTCAATATACCAACATCCCTTCTGACAGTCCATAGGAGTAATGACCCTGACATCCTACTTTTCAAATGTCATAAATCATTTTTTGAAATTGATAACCGCCATGCTATCATTATCCCATCCAATCCCTATCAAAGCGGGATAGGAACCTCCATCTTCAACTACTTATATCACATCAAAGTCAGCATGTGTTTTCATACCTTCAATGTCGACAACCAATTTTGAGATGTGACCAATGTTCTGAACCTTTTCTTGATTCCCTAGTTGCAGTTGTGTTGATGACCATCCCAATGGTGTTGGCTTCCCCATCAGCTTCCAATTTTGCTTCATTGAAATTTTTACATTTGATCCGAGATCCAGAATAACAGAGTCAACCTCATAATCTCCAATTTGGATATTCATCCTCATCTCCTTACCTTTCTTCCTCTTTTACAAGGAGTTCACTGCAGAATCCTTCAATGTATTATCATGGTGGTGCAACAACTTTTCAAGCTTGACAAGGGCTACAGGGTCCCTTTCCAGTGACAGAAAAATCTCAAAGAACTGCTGCAAGGTACCATGCTGTCGCGATGGTCCTGCTTCTACAGATGGATCGAAAGAAAATGGCATGTCAATAATCAGTAACTTACCTGAATTTCTCCTAGTTGCATGCATGGCCTCAAAGAGGGTTTCCTTCTCTGTTAAAATATAAAATGATACCTTTTTCTTTCCAGTGGGCCGAACTTGCTGACTCGGTCCATCATCTCCAGTTGTCACACCAACATGAGTGAAAATCCCAATGTCGATAGCCTTTATTCATGGTTCAATGTGGAATGTTGCAACCTTCTATCCTTGATTCAGGTTCTAAGCTTGATTTAGTGGGGGGTTCTGATTCACTAGATAATTCTGAGTCTACGACGAGTTCTATGGTGGGATCTCATTTTGCGGTGGAATCTGATTCTACAGCGTCGGCTGGTTTTGTACTTGGAATATTGGCTGGTTCTGAGTCTACGAATTCTGCAATAGAGGAATGTTTCCAGCTTTCCATTTTGCAATCAGTTGAGGGAAATTTTCAATATTATGCTCGCTGGTCACATAGTATGTACATTGTGCATGAGGACAGTCCCTCTAGTAGTGCCCAAAGACTCCAAAGGTATAACACTATATTGATTCTTGACCTCGTCCTCCTCCTCTTCCTCTCAATCCTCCATGGAATCCTCCTCGGATTCCTCCTTATTGAAACTAAGGCTGGGCCATCTACTATTGTGGGGGTTTTGGCTACTTATGGACATAGTGTGTAGCTTGAACATATTGTTGCTATGGATAAATGAGCAGTACCTAATTATATTGTGGTCATGGCACATCCTGTGGTTGCACTATGAACTACGACTGCGGTTGTGATGGGATAAACTGTTGTTGCAGTTGCAATGAGATAAACTGCATCTGGGGTGGTGGTGTATACAACACCTATGATGCTTGTTGTATCATCTGTGGCTGCACTTGCACTTCCTGGGGGCCTTCACCTTTGACAAAGTATGAATCATATATCCTTTCCTAGAGTAAATCATAAGCTCGACATTTTTTTATCATCGTGTCCTACTGACTAATAGAATGTATAGTACAGACTCTCTGCCTCTATAACCATCTTTTGCATGTATTCTCATTTCTCATGTCGATGCCCATAGACTTGAAAATTTTGGTACCATGGTAGCCCAATGCAGCTCAACGTGTTTGGGGCTCCTGAAAGTAGGTAGTTTCAGAACATCTAACATGTATCTTTGGTGTGTCTTCTTGCATGACACCGAGTGCACCAAAGGTCATCATGGTATTCCTTAGCCTTATTGATATCTTGTAGTTGGAGCATCAGATTAGCCAAATACACTTGAATCTGATTCATCTTGACCGCAGTTTCTCCTACCGATGATGCCTCTAATTTCATCATGGTTTCAAGAGCCTTGCTCCGTGTTGCAATCTTTTACTGCATTAATGGTTGTCTAATATGTGGGACAAGCATGGTGATGAACCACTCCTTGTGCTGAACATCACTCATCTAGAAGCTAACTTGAGCCATCAACATCTTAAACCGCTGATCAAAGTCCCAAATTTTTTCATTGGGGAACTACTTTATTTCTTTCAACTAGGTAATGTACTGAGCCTTAAAATTCAGCTTCTTGAATTCTTAAAATATCCCCATATGGATCTCATCCAATTTTTTTGTGGTACCTCCCTGAGGAACCCACGTGAATCTCATGAACCATTCCAGCGCACAGCCCCTAAGGGTGGTTTCTAGCTAGCTCTTCTTGACATCATCATCTATAGTCTCTCAGGTAGTCTAGATCGCTTCGCACAAGAACCAGTATTGCTCTGAGTCATTGATGTCATTTCCATGAAAGATTGGTAGCCTCATTTCGTCACCTGCCATTCTAGGCCTTCTTCATTTTGTTGGGAAAGTCGATGTAGAATGTGTGTTTCTTCCTAGTGGTGGAGTAGTGCAGGGAGGTGTGGACACATTACTATTGGGGTTTGATCCTTTCATCCTTTTGGGTGTAGCCTAGTCTGGTTCATCCTCATTGTCACTAAAATTTCGCTTTGTCCCATGTGGTTGTTCCTCGTGGCACTGCACTTTGATGGCAGAAGGAGCTTCTCCTGTCCTCTACCTCTTCTCCCAAAACCTTGCTCCTCCCCTTGTATAACCACTTATTTCCTCAGATACCTCTACATTCTCACTAGAAATCATGCCCATATACCCCTTATTTTTCCATGCATCTCCCCCCTTTCGTCGCGGTGTCAACAACCTCCATACACCATAGTTCCAGTACTCGGTCCATCTTCAAAATACCCTTTTCACATATCAACTGTTTAATTTCTAGCTGTAGAGACAACAAGAATCTACCTCGTGGTCCACTGAAAAATTCCCTTTCTTCTTTGCTAAAACTTATTGGTATCAACAGTGAACTTAGTAATGTATCCCTCCAGGATGTTATCCAACCACACCTCAATAGCCTACAATGCCTTATTGTTTGTTTCTTGTAATTCTTGGATTAGCTCCAAAGGCCAGGATGTCAGCTCTCCTCCTCGTAAGTTTGTCTTCTTAGAAGTGAACTTTGCCAGCCACTCATACAATACAATGAGAAACTAACAAAAGAACCATTCGTGAGGCCCATAGTGAATATATCTGTCCAACCAATGGCTTGTCAACAGCTTCAGATTCTGATTTTCGGCTTCAGAAAATTCTCACAATTTTAGATCAAACCACCTCTCGATCTCCAATTCAGTTGGATGCCAAAAAATATCCTCCTTTTAATTACAAATTGGTCCCATCAACGAAACCATTTCTTGGAAAAAAACCACCAACAAAACCTCATCTACAAGGGTTCTCACTCTGTCGATGCCCAACTAGCGCAATCTCCTTGAGCACCCGCCTAGACAAGAATTACCTTGCCTAGAAACATCTGCAGAGTGGACGAATTCTCACCCAAGATGTTCAAGGGAGAGTTGTTGGAATCAAGTTTTCGGCGGTAAGGAGGGAGGATATCGGATCTGACAGAGAAACAACATAACTCTCAGATCCAGATCTAGACCGTTATCATTAATTCATCTTCGCAACTACATATTGATTTCATCATGTATTTTTCATAGCAGTGTTAGCACAACAGCATCATTTATAATACAACTTGACTCATAATGCAACAGAAATGAAAAAAATAGAAACAAATTGCAGAAACATCAGTAAATCAAAATGGAACAGATCACAACATCATCAATAAATCATAACCAGAAGATAGTAGATCACAACATCATCATAACAGATTCGACATATTTCACAATAATATAGTAGCAAAGAAAATAGTAAGACAAAGGACAAGATTTCTAAAACAACCGTCATGTCATATTCATTCTATGCAATAGATCCAAAATAGATAATTCTTCTCCACAGCAGGAGACCAATTACGTCCCAAAACTCAGACAGATCACATATAAAACATATGACTCTCTCTTGTCTATCATTGTTTAGGTATCTAGGTATATCTTACAATTGCAAAAAAATCTCTATATATAGGCTTATGCCTTTACATCAAAGGTCCACTTCTAACTAAATTCTAACCACTAATGACCTATGGTGACAAAAATTGGTCAAATAATATATTAAATACTCAAAACGGTTATCTTCCTGCCCATCATGCCGATCTGGCCTTGTGCGGTGTTGCGTGATCTTGCGCAATTGCCGCGATGTTGCACAACTCACTTACCAAAACCTTTTCCAACATAACCAAGGAGTATTAGGACTCAAAGACCCTAAAAAGGCAAGTGTGGTTAGCGAGGCCAAGCTATGGTGGAGATGGGTTTCCCATGCCCAGGAACCTTGGGCAGATATATGGCACAAAACGTATGCTAAGGGATGGGATAGAAGAGATATCATAAAGTTCTTAGAATGTTTTCTTGGATCCCACATATGGTGAAAAACATGGATGGGGAGGATATTGGTCTAGGATCACAACTTCTGGGAAGTAAGGAATGGCCAAACTGCCTAGGTTTGGGAGGACTCATGGCAACGATTACCACCGCTTGGATGAAGTAGGGATTTCCAATTTATATTGGAGGAAAGTATCACCTAAAGCATCATCAAGGTAAAGGACATATAGAGAAAACAGGAAGATGATCAAGACTGTTACACATAAATATCATCACCATCATTTTTTGAGGCCTAAAACACAATACATTTCCCTCAATTCCCAAACTTTGAAGTTGGACATTGGCTCAGACTCCTATTTTCCATATTTGAGTCCAGCGCCTCGTTTTCCTTAAATTCAAAAAGTGTTACCCTCGTGTTGTGCCCCTGCTCAACAGCCTTACAAAATACATATTTCATCAAACAAAATCCTATTTTGTTTGATGAAATGTTCAATTTCTCAGGACAAATCTAATGAATCACCAGCTACTGAAATGATGACTTTCTGTGAGCTACTGAATCAGTGAAATTATATGTTTTTATGCAGCCTTTGCAAACTATAGGTTATTTGAAAAAATCACCATTATCAAGTTATTATTTTGGATGGATTTACATTTAATAATCAAGGGATGAGTATTAATAATTTCCATATCTTTTCCTTATAACCTAATCTTGAAACCTTATCCAAGCATTTATCACTTGATCTTCACCCTTTGATTTTGTTATTATAAATATTGATATGTTTGTGAAAATGGAAGGTTGGTCATTGTATGGTTTGGTACCTTATCGAGGTCTATTCGAATTATATTTCCAAATCCTTTAATCTAATCTGCGAATTATGCATGACCCAACCTTGTTATTTGATCTTGATCTTGATGATAAGCTTCATAGGTTAATTTTATTATCACACGTAAAGGTCGGGGTTGATGCAATGCATCATGGAACTAGTATTTTACGTAGTATGTCTACCATCCCTTAAGGTTAGACTATCATATAATAAGGTTGATATATCATTGAGTGAGGTTCATTGTTTGCAGGTGGTTTGGTTCATGTCTGTCACCGCCAAAACTGATCCACTTGCCGGTAAATGAATATGGTATTATTGCCTTGTACTTGAATCTATCCATCATATTCAATGGCTGGTATGCGACCAACGTCGTGGTTTCATCATTGATCAACACCTGTATTCTGTGCAATGAGTGGTCTTACGTCAATAGCCCGGGTTAAATAATGGCAAGATCAGTTTGATTTGGAGTTGTTTTTCCATCATTTCTATTTCGATTGCCCCTTATTGTGTTATCATTCCCCTTCATGCCAAAGTTTCAGGGTTATCGGCTGCGTTTATGCATGTCGCAGCTAGTTTATGAACGCATAGGGTTCCATTGCTTAGTTTTTCTCCTCGATCTACACCCTGAGTTCTCACTCTCAAGTTTGCTGTCGTTTTTCTCCTCAGTCTGCACCCTGAGTGCTCACTCTGCAATTTAAGGGCTCGTCGCAGAATCCATCAAGTGGTGTGAACATTCAGGTTTTTAATGCACATGTGAATTTATAATGGGTTGAAGTGCACCTACTATTGGTTTCCATGTTGAAGTTATGATAGATTGATATTCAAGTTATTTCCGTAACATGTATTTGGTTTAATTTCATTTATTATTTAGTTTAATGCATTTTCCTTTTTTATGTGTTTTAATTGTATTTCTTTTGTGTGCAGTATTGCAGATAATGGTTTTGGATCCTGCCTCGGATTTTGATGGTTGTTTACTTATTGGATGATCCCAACGTAATCAAGAACGAATCGGTTTAGCAGAGCTGTTATCCAGGTGTCATTTCATCATGGATGTTCTTTCGATATTTTTGATTCACTGTTATGAATTGAATCGTTCTCATTTCCAAACATTTCCACCTATATAGAAAAATGACAATTTCGTTTGTCATTTTTAAGAGAAATCGGTTAAATATTTCGATTTTGAAATCCCTATTTGATAGAACTGTTTATTTTGGGAAGATGAAATGTTTTTAAAAGGGAAATAGCCTTACGTGGGAAAGGGGGTCGATAGTTTTGGGAAAGGAGAAGACAAGACTACTGTTTGATCTTTCTGTAACTCAAGGCAGTTTCCTGTCAGCAGATACAGTATTTTAAACTGGTGATACTTATATATGTTTACAGTTTTATACTTCACATATGTGTTGATGGTATCCCTTGGTCTTGTCACTTCTTTTTCTATATTATTAATGTTTGTCATAATCTCTTTAAAGAATTGTGCAAATATATTATATATGATTGTTGACTTATGTTGATTTCGATTTGCCGATGTGTGTCGTGTTGTAAAAATGATGATTGACATCAGAAAATATGTGACATATGTGTCTATTGTATGATCTTGTTAATTTCTGAATTTCTTTTGAATAATTTCAACATTATTAATACAGTAGTCCCATTAGCAGGTTCAATTTCAGGTTAAATATTTGCTTCGCTCCTGATCAGGATAGGACTTAGATTAGATTAGTAGTTTCCTTTTAATTGTTTTACTGGGAACTTATTTGAATAAGATATTTATATTCATATTACAATTCAGATTATTCTCTTGTAATTAATGTACAAGTGTTTATAATATATCTATGTAAATTTATCAACTTTGTTAATATTCAGTTACTTGTTTATTCTTGTATGATAATTGCTTGAAGTAGATGTAATTTAAATGATTGATCTTGTTAGATATACCATTTATTAACTCGTTTTGGGATAGGTTTAGATCTGATTAACAATCAGTAGCATTAGCTTTACCTGTTAGACTTTCTTTAATTATACTTTGAGGATAACAGAGCCTTTAAACCTGTCGGGAACAACCATCCCAAACAGCTTGGAGCCTGCTTTAAGGATCCCGGTCTGGGTTGTCTTCCCTCGTTACGTGCATAGTCACATATGCCCGTCAACAATGGTGCTAGAAGGAGGTCCAGCTTAAGCCAATGGCTGATGAAAACAATCCTGTAAACAAAATCAATCAGCTTATCACCCCTCAAATACAGTCATCATCACAACCCCGTACTCTCCGGTCATCACGTTTAGGTGAAGCCCCTCTGAATGACTCCGTTTGAAGTCTTATCTCTCAGTTAAACTCTAGCGGTACTCACCAACCTGAAGAAATTGACCAGTTTGAGCAAGCCATAAACGAATCTCGTAGGATCTTAACAAGGGCTTATTTGAATCTCACTGGGTGCCAACCCACTGAATTACCTCTCCGAAGATCACACGTCCCCGTACTAATCATACTGAAACTGCGTCGGAAGAACAGGAACAAACTATAGGTACCTTTCCTGATCCTCAGATACAACAGTTTCAGACAGGCACCAATCAGCCTTCTTCTTCTTCAGGACAACCTGCTTCAGGAGGGTCTGGTCAACCACCATCTCTACCTCATTCACCCCTTCACATTCCTCAAACACCACCTTCACCACCTCCAACTCCAAGGAACATGGCAGGTGTAAATCCCCCAAACCCTAATTCTAACATGCCATGGTTAGCTCAGGATGCAGTGGTTGTCCCAGGCAATCAACACCCTTTACCTAAGCATCCTGAGAAGTTGTCACCCAAGTTCAATCCTGATCTGAAAGAGCCAGTGGAAGATCATGTCAAAAAGTTTATGCTAGCAGTTCGGCTCTTGGATGTTGAACATGAAGATGTGGTCTGTCGACTTTTCCCTTATACATTTGAGGGCAAAGCTTCGACATGGTATTTCTCGCTTACAGCTGGTTCTATTACCAGTTGGAACGAATTCGATCTTGCTTTCATGAACAAGTTCGGAGATGACATGACTCCAGCTGCCTTAGTGTTAGAATTGTCTAGAATTCACATGGAAACCAAGGAAAAGGTCAAAGATTTTAACCAGCGATTCCTAACTCTAAGAAATAGGATTCCTGCTGCTTCAAGGCCAGCTGAGGATGTTACTATTGAATTTTACACTTCAGCCTTGCCTGTGTCAATGGCCATGTTTGTCAGACAAAAATCCAAACTTACCCTTGCTGAAAACTTTGAAGAAGCAATTAAGGTTGAGAAAGATATGTCTGCCATAAAGGAAAACCCTAGGGTAGATACTGATTCTGCATCTTCTTCTCATAAGAAGACGGAAATTCCTACCAAGAACACAAATCTTGAGAAAAAAGGTCAGGATTCACTGGATTTAGACAGCCTCCAAAGAGTTATTAAAAAGTTGTCCAATGAAATTATTGATTTAAAGAAAGGTACTTCTGAAAACACTCCTAATAAAGAACCACCTAGACAACCTTTCAGAAGACCTTTCCAAAATGCAGCCCCGAGACAGACTCCACCTTTTGAAGCTAATAGTGTTGATGAAATTAATAGTTTCCTCAAGTTATTAGTTTCAGGTCTAGAAACATCAGCTGAAAGTGATGCTCAATCTTCAGGACAGAGTTCTGAAGATACCCAAGAAAAAGATAATGACACAGAAGATAAAACTCCTCAAGCTATCAGTCACTTCTAGGACACCACAGAATTGACTGATGACGAAGATGTGGGCTTTGTTAATGTAAATCAGCATCAATACAACACTAGAAGCAAAAAGGACCAGCCCTCAGGGGAACCTTCTACATCCAGTACAGATAATAGTTCAGCTGTTCAAACAAAAACCCAACCTGCAAATATTAAATATGCACCCTCTCTTGATTTAGAATATAATCTGGTTGAAGATTTAAAGAAAATCAGAGCTAATATCTCTATCTATGAGCTCCTTAAGTTACCCGTGATTAGAGATAAAATGATGCAAGGGGTATCTCCAAGTAAAAGTGGCAAAACTCCTTCAAATCAAAATAGTTCTGTTAATACTAAAGATAATTCAACTAAATATTCAGTTAATGCATCATCCATAGGAAATAAATCTGATTCTTCAACTCCTCCGTTTTTACTTACGTTTGAAATCTGCAATCGTAAAGTGCACAACTGTATGATAGACTCAGGAGCTTCAAAGAACGTTATGCCATACTCTATGTGTAAAAAACTTAATGCAGTCCATGTGCCTTGTGATACAAGTATTGTGCAGCTTGACCGTTCAAACGTGAAAGTAGGAAAGTTAAAAGAGGTGTTGATAAGGTTAGCTTCGAACCCTCAAGTCCATTTTATCATTGATATAATTATTGCAGATATCCCGGAAGCGTATGGCCTATTTCTTAACAGAGATTGGTCTGAAAAATTCAAAGGATATTTCGCGACAGACTGGTCACATTTATGGATATCTCATAATGGTCATCCAAACAAGATCAGAATTGATCGAGAACGGTATATGAAGCACACAGTCACCGAATTGGATGACTCTAATGAGCCGGTGCTATTCACTGATACCATAATGGGTAACTACATGACTGATTCCTTCTTTGGGAATTTCAAAGCTGAAACTTCACCAGTCCAAAACTCAGTACAACAGTCTGAAATATTACATTTTACTCAAGTTTCGGAAGAGATTCCAGTTCCAAACACGGTACATTTAGATCTGAACAATGGTCTCTGGTCTCTATACTTCGACGGATCCAAGTCAAAAGAAGGGGCTGGTGCAGGTTGCTTGTTGATAGATCCCTATGGGAAAAGGTATTTCATTGCTTGCAGGTTAGAATTTGATTGGACCAATAATGTTGTTGAATACGAAGCTTGAATTCAAGGGCTGAAAAAAGCAATTGACCTGGGAGCCAAAGCTTTGGTAGTGTTAGGAGACTCTGAGATTATTGTTAGATAGGTACGTAACACTATACACTGCATTGCTGGACATCTGAGAAATTATCAGGCAGAGGTATGGAATCTATTACTAGTATCTGAAGCCTTTAACATAAGTTCTATCCCTCGTTATCTAAATCAGGAAGCTGATCTTTTAGCTAACGTTGCTTCACGGTTAATTCCATCTGAAGGAATGCTTGCTGATTCTTTCTCGGTTGAATTGCTTTTTAGACCTTCCATACCTGACAACATCACAAATTGGAGAGTCTTCGACAATGACGAACAGTTGATCGATTTTATGACCTTGAAGGATACTTTTAAAGATGCGGTCATTGATGAAATGACTCACGATGAGGATCTGTACAATTTTGTGGTAATTCATAAGCCTTGTTCTATTCAGGAATATCTCAATCAGGTTAGTACTCTTCCTATATCGGTAATTAAACTTGAGAAATTCTATGACTTGAAGGATAAATTTAAAGCTGCAAGGAACTATAAAACCAACAGCTCCATTATGCGATCTGAAATTGTAAACCTAGGCACTGAACATGACCCTCAATGTGTCAATCTGGGTAGTATGTGTACTCCCTAGGAAAAAACAGCCTTCATACGACTCTTTAATGAGTTTAAAGAAATTTTTGCATGGACGTATGAGGATCTTAAGACATTCGATCCTAATATAATGCAACATGTCATTCCCATGAAACAAGAGGCTAAACCCTTTCAACAGAAATTGAGGAAAATGCATCCTAGCCTAGAACCAGCTGTCAAGAAGGAGCTAAATAAACTCCTTGCCGCCAGAATAATTTTCCCGGTACGGCATGCACAGTGGGTGGCAAATCTTGTCCCCGTCAGAAAGAAGAATGGTGATATCAGGTTATGCATCAATTTCCGAAATCTGAATAAGGTTTCAGATAAGGAAAATTATCTTGTTCCTCCAATGGAGAAAATCTTGCAACAGGTCTCTGGATCTGAAATGTTTTCACTTTTAGATGGATTTTCCGGATACAACCAAGTGTTAGTATCCAGAGCAGATCAGTTGAAAACAACCTTCAGGACCCCTTGGGGAACTTATGCTTATAGGAAAATGCCATTTAGTTTAATTAATGCCGGAGCAACGTTTCAAAGGGAAATGGATATCGCATTTAGAGGTCTGATCGGTAAGTTTGTCATTATTTATCTTGATGATATTACTGTCTTTTCTAAGAATAGAGATGATCATTTAAATCATCTCAGGAGAGTTTTTGAGCATTGCAGGAAATATGGAATTTCTCTGAATCCTAAGAAATCCATCTTTTCAGTTACAGAAGGTAAGTTACTGGGTTTCGTTGTTTCTAAACAAGGTATCAATATTGACCTAGAACGTAAACATGCTATATCTCAAATTTCTATGCCTCACTCAAATAAATCTATGCAGTCATTTCTTGGGAAGATAAATTTTGTTTCTAGATTTATTCATGGGTTCACTGAAATTGTTAGGCCACTCCAGAAAATGATCAAGAAAGATGCTAAATTCAAATGGTCTGCTGAAGAGAAGCAATCTTTCCATGACATCTTAAAAGCTATTGCTGAAGCTCCCACCTTAACAAGCCCAGATTTTTCTAAGCCATTTATTTTATACACATTTACTTTTGATTCTTCGTATGCTGTTGTTCTAACACAAAAAAATCAGGAAAATAATGAAGCTCCCATTGCTTTTACGAGTTCTGGTTTGAATGGTGCAGAACTGAATTACCCAGAAGTGGAAAAACAAGCTTTCACTGTTTTTAAGTCTGTCAAACATTTCCGGCCTTATTTGTTGAAGTCTCATACCAAGGTCATTGTGCCATATTCCGCAGTTAGAAATCTTTTGGTACAAAAGGACCTGGGTGAAAAGTGAGCCCATTGGGTTACAGCACTTTAGGAATATGACCTGGAAATCAAGCCTTCAAAGATTGTCAGGGGACAAGGACTCTATAAGCTGGCAGCTGGATATCCAGACAGTTCTGAATCTAATCTGCACTTCCTTGGTGAACCTTCTTTGTTTGAAAGGGAAGTTTTTCCGATCTCCACTCCTCCTGATTCTTGGTATAATGATATTAAGTTTTTTCTATTGCATGGGAATGCTCCTGAACATTTAGACCCACATAATAAAACGGCTTTGAGATTGATATTTTCCCCTTATCAGCTGATTGATAACATTTTTTTTAGGAAGAATTTCGAAGGAGTCCTCCTTCATTGTTTAGAAAGAGGTGAAGCTGATGATGTGCTGTCTCAATTACATGCAGGACCAGCTGGTGGACACTTTGGCGGAGAAACCACTGCACATAAAATACTCAAAGCAGGGTACTACTGGCCTACGTTGTTCAAATATGCATATGCCTTTGCCAGGAAGCGTCAAGAGTGTCAGAGAGCAGGAGGCAGGCTGAAGAAAGCAGCTTTACCCTTCCAGCCGGTGATTATTGAAGTTCCATTCCAACAATGGGGTCTGGATATCGTCGGTCCAATCACACAAACTTCTTCATAGCAGCATAAATACATTTTCACGGCTACATATTATTTCACTATATGGGTTGAAGCCATTCCCTTGCAAGTGGTTAACTCGGAACAGGTGATATCATTCCTTGATTCTTTTATTATCACTAGATTCAGTGTTCCTGAATCTTTGATTTTTGACAATGCAACTTATTTCTATTCTGTTAAATTAATTGAGTATGCATTGGGAAAGGGCATAAAGTTAAAATATTCAGCTAATTATTATCCCCAGGGTAACGAGTTAGCTGAATCTTCAAATAAAAATTTAATCAAAATTCTGAAACGCACGGTGGTAAATCATCATAGGAATTGGCACAACGCCTTATCCAATTCCTTGTGGGCTGACAGAGTGACTCCCAAAACTACCATAGGAAACTCTCCCTTTTTCTTGGTATACGGAAAGGAAGCTATTCTGCCTCCTCATTTATTTTTACCCTCTTTTCAGCTCTCCCAGTCAGTACAGGAGACACCATGTTCTGCCATGGAGCATTGAATTAACACCCTGCATAAACTGGAGGAAGATAGAGATTTGGCTAAGAAAAAGTTTGATAAACACCAACAGACTGTGAAGCACTGGTTTGATCTCAAAAAATCAGCCAGTCAGGATTTGGAAGTAGGTGACCTAGTTCTGAAATGGTACAAGGAGCATGAAGACAAAGGAAAACATATGAAGTTCCCATGCTTGTGGCTGGGACCATTTATTATTACAGAAAAACTTGGTCCTAGCACTTTTAGGTTGCAGACATTGGAGGGTGACATTGAAAACCTTCCAGTGAATGGTCATCTGATTAAGAAATATTTTTGTTGATCCCCCTCAAGGGATTATCCTGTACATATCTGGTGTGGTGTGCTTGGTTTGGGGAATTGGTTAGTGAGTTTATTTGTTTGGTTTGCTTTGGATATTTTTCTAATATTTATTTGTTGTTTTATTTGCACATTTTGAGTCTGATTAATTTATCAAACTTCAAGCTGATGTCTTTTTATCAAGTTCTGTGATTGGTCTGCAAATCATGCACAAAGGTCTTACTATCCTGAAAATTGTCTTACTGTTTTATGTCTTGAACAGTGAACAGGTTTCCATCTTTCTAGATTTTACCAGAAATTCTAGAATCATGTTAATAATAATCAATAATATGAGTCTTGGCAAATATTTTTCCAAAAGGATTAAGGCAGGACCTGGCAAGGTTATCTTTTAAATCTTTTACGCCATCCCTTCTCGTAAAGAGAATTAGATCTTCCTCCCCATCTGCTAAGATAATCTCACTGCAGATTATTCATTACTACATTCTGGTCATGGTTGGAGATGAATATTCTTTAAAATAATCTGAAGGACAGAGGGTCTCATAACGAGCCAGTCTGCTCATTATCATAGGTTTGCATTCAGTAACATTGTCATATCTGGTTACCAAGCCTAGATAATGGCCCTTGGAAAAAACACTAAGGGATAAAAGGTCTCATTACGAGCGAGTTTATTTATTGTGGTGCAGACTGGTGACTGACATGGTTACTATCTGGTTACCAAGCCAAAATCATGGCCTTCAGGAGTATTAAAATTAAAAGAAAACAATATTAAAAACTCAACCTAACCAGGATTGTATATTTACAACTAGCAGATGGGATACTGGCATTCTTTGGGCTTTGAAGCAACCCTGTCGAGGCTATAGACGCCTGCTGGCAGTAGGGCCATGCTTATGGTATTGGGATTCTATTCTTTAAAACCAAGCCATTTATTGTTTTACTTCTTTTGGACTGATTTTTGTTAGAAAACTTGATCTTCATCAAATAAATAATTAAGACTGTAAATTTCTGGTAATTTTTAGAAATGTGAGATGGCTGAATCTATTTAAGATAGTAAAATATTGATGCCTGTATAATGACATACATGAAGGATTTACTTTCTTTGATTGCATGATTTCAGGTTAAGAGATAATTGTTCCGCCCAGTCAGTCACCATCTGTTGTGCCCCTGCTCAACAGCCTTACAAAATACATATTTCATCAAACAAAATCCTATTTTGTTTGATGAAATGTTCGAATTTCTCAGGACAAATCTAATGAATCACCAGCTACTGAAATGATGAATTTCTGTGAGCTACTAAATCAGTGAAATTCTATGTTTTTATGCATCCTTTTCAAACTATAGGTTATTTGACAAAATCACCATTATCAAGTTATTATTTTGGATGGATTTACATTTAACAATCAAGGGATGAGTATTAATAATTTCCATATCTTTTCCTTATAACCTAATCTTGAAACCTTATCCAAGCATTTATCACTTGATCTTCACCCTTTGATTTTGTTATTATAAATATTGATATGTTTGTGAAAATGGAAGGTTGGTCATTGTATGGTTTGGTACCTTATCGGGGTCTATTCGAATTATATTTCCAAAGCCTTTAATCTAATATGTGAATTATGCATGACCAAAACTTATTATTTGATCTTGATCTTGATGATAAGATTCATAGGTTAATTTTATTATCACACGTAATGGTCGGGGTTGATGCAATGCGTCGTGGAACTAGTATTTCACGTAGTATGTCTGCCATCCCTGAAGGTTAGACTATCACATACTAAGGTTGATATATCATTGAGTGAGGTTCATTGTTTGTAGGTGGTTTGGTTCATGTCTGTCACGCCAAAATGGATCCACTTGCCAGTAAATGAATATGGTATTATTGCCTTGTACTCGAATCTGTTCATCACATTCAATGGCTGGTACGCGACCAACATCGTGGCTTCATCCTTGATCAACACCTATATTCTGTGCAATGAGTGGTCTTACGTCAATAGCCCGGGGTAAATAATGGCAAGATCAGTTTGATCTGGAGTTGTTTTGCCGTCATTTCTATTTCGATTGCCCCTTACTGTGTTATCATTCCCCTTCATGCCAAAGTTTCAAGGTTATCGGTGCGTTTATGCATGGCGCGGCTGGTTTATGAATGCATAGGGTTTCGTTGCTTAGTTTTTCTCCTCGGTCTGGACCCTGAGTGCTCACTCTCAAGTTCGCTATCATTTTTTAATCTCTGGTATCTTTCCCTGGTGAGGTTTTGTGCATGTGCACAGTTAGTTATGGCACCGGTGGTGAGAGTCGAGCCCTGTGAGATGAAGCTCTTTGACACAAGCCCAAACTTTTATCCAAGGACGAGGCTGTGGGATGGTTGTCGTTTATCAGAAAGTTTTCGGATTCGAACCCTAAATTCATGAGGGTTTTTGCTGTGTCTTTGGCCGGCTTTCAGGTTAAGGTTGGTGATCTCCAGTTTTGGGTAGACGAGTGGTCAGTTGCGCTTGCCACTGGCTTACCACTGACAGGCGAGCGATGGTTTAAGTACCAGCGAATGGATATAAGAGAATGGAGGAAATTATTGAAGAACCCCTGTCAAGAGGTATCGTTCAGAACTGGAGTGGCCCAGAGATACTTTAAAAAGGAATGGCGCCTCGTCTTGGACTTAATACACAGGTACGTGACCTGTGAAGGTCGCCTGTCTTCATCCTATGTTTACCATCTGCGATTGATTTCTATTTTTATTGGGTTCCCTCTGAATTTACCTCATTACCTAGTTCAGAGTCTATCTAAAATGTCCTCTGCAATCAAAAGGGGTCTAAAACATATTAGTCATAGTCTTTTTCACCACGGTTTGGTGAGGATGTTAATAGAGAGGGAATTGTCAAAGTTAAACAGGTCGTGGGATGAGTTCATTGAGTCTAATGGTTTTTTGGCCTTCTGCCACTGTCAGTTTGATTGTCCTGAGGAATGTATCAGGCATTAAGAGCCTAGTCATGCTTCATTTTCATTGGCACCAGAACCCCTGTTAAACCCTATCGGTTGTATAAGCCCCAACGCTTGTCATGACCCCTTGTCCACTCCAGTAAATAGCCCTGGTACTCCTCTGGTCTCCAAACGCATGAGGAGGTTTTCATCTTTGTCACCGGTTACACCAAAGAGGAATGTCGATAAAACCTACAATCGTGGAAGCGATAGGCCGAAAGCCAAGATTATGGGTAGGTTTACTAGAAGCATGGCCAAGGGTCGGAATGTTAAGCCTCCTGTGAACAATAGTGTTTGTGTTGATACTGTCATGATAGATGATGAGGAAAAAGACCCTTTGTTGCATGTTGATAACCATGATGTTGGGCATGAGTCCATCTCGAATCCTGTTGAGGATAGTCCTCCTGTGTTTGACAAGGATATTTGGGTCAATCCTATTGTTGATTCTCCAGCTAAGGGGAAGCCCGTAGAGACAAACGTATCAGGTTCCTAATAGGTTGAGGATATGATGCACCCATTGTTTGTTAACTGCTTGTTGGATAAGATTCACAGCATGGAAGGAAGGGTGATTGATATGTTAGCTTATCACGATATTGTGGAGACTTAGAATCTTAAGTTGAAAGAGCAGTTAGATGCAGACAATAAGTCTTTGCTGCGTGTTAAAAAGCATAAGAATCCTTTGATTCGAAGGGTATTAAAACTGCAGAATGAAAATAATAAGAATGAGGAGAAAGTAAGGGAGCTTAATGCTCAAATTACTCTTATGCAATTTAAGGGCCCGTCGCAGAATCCATCAAGTGGTGTGAACATTCAGGTTTTTAATGCACCTGTGAATTTATAATGGGTTGAAGTGCACCTACTATTGGTTTCCATTTTGAAGTTATGATAGATTGATATTCAAGTTATTTTCGTAACAAGTATTTGGTTTAATTTCATTTTCCTTTTTTATGTGTTTTAATTGTATTTCTTTTGTGTGCAGTATCGCAGATAATGGTTTTGGATCCTGCCTCAGATTTTGATGGTTGTTTACTTATTGGATGATCCCCATGTAATTAGGAACGAATCGGTTTAGCAGAGCTGTTATCCAGGTGTCGTTCCATCATGGATGTTCTTTTGATATTTTTGATTCACTGTTATGAATCGAATCGTTCACATTTCCAGACATTTCCACGTATAAAGAAAAATGACAACTTCGTTTGTCATTTTTAAGAGAAATCGGTTAAAGATTTCGATTTTGAAATCCCTATTTGATAGAACTGTTTATTTTGGGAAGATAAAATGTTTTTAAAAGGTAAATAGTCTTACGTGGGAAAGGGGGTCGATAGTTTTGGGAAAGGAGAAGACAAGACTACTATTAAATCTTTCTGTATCTCGAGGCAGTTTCCTGCCAGCAAATACAGTATTTTAAACTGGTGATACTTATATATGTTTACAGTTTTATAATTCGCATATGTGTTGATGGTATCCCTTGGTCTTGTCACTGCTTTTTCTATATTATTAATGTTTGTCATAATCTCTTTAAATAATTGTGCAAATATATTATATATGATTGTCAACTTATGCTGATTTCGATTTGCTGATGTGTGTCGTGTTGTAAAAATGATGATTGACATCAAAAAATATGTGACATATGTGTCTATTCTATGATCTTGTTAATTTCTGAATTTCTTTTGAATAATTTCAAGATTATTAATACAGTAGTCCCATTAGCAGGTTCGATTTCAGGTTAAATATTTGCTTCGCTCCTGATCAGGATAGGACTTAGATTAGATTAGTAGTTTGCTTTTAATTGTTTTACTGGGAGNCAAAATACATATTTCATCAAACAAAATCCTATTTTGTTTGATGAAATGTTCGAATTTCTCAGGACAAATCTAATGAATCACCAGCTACTGAAATGATGAATTTCTGTGAGCTACTAAATCAGTGAAATTCTATGTTTTTATGCATCCTTTTCAAAC
>LPNX010949960.1:46173-59200 GCA_001517045.1 Pseudotsuga menziesii | reverse complement strand
TCTGTTAATATTCAGTTACTTGTTTATTCTTGTATGATAATTGCTTGAAGTAGATGTAATTTAAATGATTGATCTTGTTAGATATAACATTTATTAACTCGCGTTGGGATAGGTTTAGATCTGATTAACAATCAGTAGCGTTAGCTTTACCTATTAGACTTTATTTAATTAGACTTTCAGGCTAACAGAGCCTTTAAACCTGTAGGGAACAGCCATCCCAAACAGCTTGGAGCCTACTTTAAGGATCCTGGTCTGGGTTGTCTTCCCTCGTTACGTGCATAGTCACATATGCTCGTCAACACCTCTTCAGTAATGCCCATTTCCTCTAGACAAAAAGTGGTGCCATTGCCTATTCCCTTTGATCAAAGAGCAGTTCCACCTTGGTAATGCTCTATCTACATAGAATAAAAGTGGTACTTGAGTCAAAAAGAGAAAAAGAAAATATTCACATGGCTCCCTCATCCCTACTCCTGTCGACCACCTGGACTCGAGATCCCTTCTAGTAGGATCTTCCATCCACCTCATCCACCATTTTCTCAACCATCCCTATCCTCCTAAGGCCTATAAAACCTGGCTCATTCCCCATGGTTGAGAGAGAGAAAAGTAATGTTGTTGCACTAAGGTTCTGGCCAAATCTAGGGTGAGCATAGAAGGAGAAAGTTGTATATTTTGAGGACAATGCATGGCATGTGAAGGAGCATTACAACACTAAGGCATTGGTTGTAATATGTCTTCTTCATTTTAATGCAAAGTTGGTTCCTTTCCTGTAGAATGTATTATGTCGCAATCATTCATTTTACTATTGGATTCCTTAGTCACTAATATAGAATTGTAGACTATGTTCTGGTACCTTTGATCTATTGTAGACTATGTTCTGGTACCTTTGATCTTGCTTGTTTGTTTGATGTGTTTGTGTAGGTACATCTGTGGAGATTCATCGCCATAGGAGACAACTACATCACACTATAGAATAGAAAAAGGGCTTATTGCAGATATCTATAAGCTCTAGGGGTATTCTTCCATATTTCTTATCACTCATTCTTTCTAGATATGAACCATTCAAGCCTAGAGAAACAACTCTTGTCATCAAGAGGTGCGATATTTCTAGCAACAAGGACCCTCGAATATGGGCAGAGAGGGAATGGTGGGAGGGCCTTGGCCTCGTGGAGGAAGTGGATAGGCTAGAAGAATCCCTTGATAATAGGTGTATAAGAATCCATTCAGGGGATGATAAGATGCGATCGAGATATAGCCAAAAAGGCTCCTTCACAATTGAGGAATCCTACAACATTCTGAGTGAGGTTGACTTCCAACCTATGGACCAAAAGTGGGAAAAATTGTGGAAAAGAGTTGTGGCCCAAGATTACTGTTTTCAGTTGGGTTTTGATAAGAAAACATATATTAATAGGTGAAAACCTCAAGAAAAGAGGGATGGTGGGACCTTACTGGTGTTTCCTATGTGAGATTGAATAAGATACCACCAGCCACCTCCTGGATGCTTGTGAGTTCATGTCCTCCATATGGGATCAAGGGGTGGAGATTTTTTGAATATCTGACTGAGTAACGAAAACCCTAGCTAGGATGTGTTAAGCCCTTAATGATGACACATTAAACCATATAGTGTGGCACATTACCTCATATATTTTGGTGCATTACATATTATTTATGTAGTCTTGAGTCTATTAGTGGGTTTATTAGTTGTTATTGTACACCTTTATATCCTATATATAGGAAGGATATCTTCTCGTTTTAGTCATCATAGTATCTTATCTTGTCTTCTATTCTCAGTACATTCTGTAAGGATGTTCCTCCCTTGAAGAGGATTGATATTTATCTCTGCTATTCATTTTTTAGGCGTGGATTACTCTCTTATTGTGTATTCCTACTCTTTTTATGCTATATCTGAGACTTGTGTTATGGAGAAAACTTCCTATGGCTTGGGGTGTACCACAACATACAAAGAAACCACAGAAATCAATCCCTTCCCAATATGCAAGAAGAAATAAACATCTAACAATATAGGATATCGAGACATACCTTATTCCAGATGGTTGATGTAGATCCCCATTGACCTTTTTCCAATCTCGCTTGTGTTAGCAATTTTCTCTCTCAACACCAGCAAACAAGACAAGCATGCTATATAATGGTGTTAGACCTACTCTAGCATATATAATCAATAATGTATAAAAAATTAAAATCATCCATGGATTCAATATTCATTTAAATGCACATCATTCAATAGGAAAAGATATCTCTATTAATATAAATCAGAGATTACATGAGTGACAACCTCTGTCGGCATGTCTGCGAACCAGAGAAACTAAGTCCTCCACTTGTGCCTCCACCACTTCAATCCTCCATCTATCGATAGAAAGCTCACAAGAAAAGGCAATCTTGGGAAGAACACAAAGTGCTCCAAGGGACAAAGGGCTGCACACTCAACTATAAGCAAGTTACGGCAACAATGGACTATAGTTTTCTTGCTCTTCAATTCCTTCTCTTCAATCTATCCAAAGGGTTCCTTATATAGTGCTTCAATGGGGTAATGGAAGGTCAAATCTGAGGGATCTTGAGGCATATGGATGGCCAAGAGACAAGTGACTCAGATCCACATCAAGGAAAACTCCAAAAATATTTTTCATTTTGCACACATCCCGATGTAGACGGGTTTCATGGTAATATCAGCGTGTATACGCAGAAAATGGATTAAAAGTCATGTATAGAAAATAACAGGTGTTTTTAGGGATGATATTGGAAACATCAAAGGTACAAAAATAGTCCATGGGGTCCAAACAATCTATAGAGGGATAGGTAAGGCCATATATATGTGATCTACCATGTGTGGTAAAATCAGCTATAACAACTTGGTTGCACAACATTTGGTATGATGAGTCCTTTATACATCAGGATTCAGAACTACTTCAGTGTCAAGGAAAACACTTTTTGAATAGGAGGGGCATGTCAACCCCTTAATGATGACACATTACACCATATAATGTGGCACATTACCCCCTATCTTGTGGTGCATTGCATATTATTTTTGTAGGCTTGGGTCTATTAGTGGGTTTATTAGTTGTTATTATACACCTTTAGCTCCTATATATATGAAGGATATCTTCTCATCTTAGTCATAATGGTATCTTATATTGTCTTTTGTACTCAGTACATTATGTAAGGAGGTTCCTCTCTCAAAGAGGATTGATATTTATCTCTGCTATTCATTTTTTAGGCATGGATTACTCTCGTATTTTCTATTCCTGATATTTTTATGCTATATATGGGACTTGGTTGCATAACATAATGCTAATAGAATGGACCAGTAACCCCTTTCAAAAATCCATTCTTAATCCTTTATGGGATATTTTCCTTCATTTCGTGCTCTGGGAAGTATGGAGGGAGTGGAATTCAAGGACCTTCCAAGAAAAATCCCTAACTGTAAGAATAATATGGGACATCATCATTGGTAGAATTAAGGAAACCATAAGGTCAAAAGCCTGGGATAATTCAGACTAGGAAGCTACGGAGGTGGAAGCACACATTATGAGGGCATGGGGAGTGTTAGGACCACTACAGAAGGGTATTAACAGGAAAATCTCATCAAGGAAAATGATAAGTACAGAGAATTGTAAGCCTCATCCCAAGGGATTTTTCAAGCTCAACTTCGATGAAGCGTTGAAGGGAAATCTAGGACTTGTTGTTTATGGATGCATCATAGGGGATTACAGAGGCCACATGGTGAGTTTCAGGTTTGGGTTCCATGGCTGGGAAACCATCAAGGTTCCCAAGATAGAAGGCTTCTTGCAGGAAATTGAAATGTTAATTGAAAAAAATTGGACCCCTATAATCATCGAAGGGGATTCCCAAGTGATGATTCAAATGGCCATGAAGATTCAAAGAAAAAATCAAATTTCTAAGGTGGTGTACTCATGGAGGTTATAGGGATGAATGAAGAAGCTCAAAAGGATCTTAGCTGAGGGGTTGGATGCCAACTTCATCCATGTAAGAAGACAAGGTAACAAGGTGGCAGATAGGATGGAAAACCTACGGATAGAGACCTAACGAGCTATCAAAGTGAAGTATTGGTACATGGTGATGGATGAGATGAGGCAGTAGAGTTGTGTGAATCATACCTCCAGGACATGCAGAGCACTAATGACACAAGTATGGCAGGACATCGAATGGTCTCAAATCTCTAACTGGGCATGTGGATAGGAAGGTGTCTGATAGGTTATTCCATGTGAGTAGCATGCATGATTTAATTCAACTTTTCTCCATCATCAGGAATCCATCTATTCGATGGAACAACATACATTCAAAAATGAATAGTAGAAAAGGGAAATCTATATGCATGTGTGGGATTTATTTTATTCAGACTATGAACCAAATGCGGGGCATCATGGTCTGTACTACGGTTATGGTGTTCTCGATAAGGAAATTGTTATTGAGGAGGATGAATGTTGACAGGTGTTAACCCAAAAAATCCCTCAATAAGCTCTACATAACCTACACCACCCAAAGACATATATTTCACTACCTTTCACTACCCTCATTTGACCCCTGTAGAAGGAGCAAGTCGACGAAGTCTTCCTTGCAAGCACGGCATAGGGAGTCATGGGAGAGGGATGATGGCAGTAAGAAAATAATTTCTGGAGGTGGAATGCTACCTAGAACACTGCATCATGGAGACAGGATTCTTCCCTTGCCACCTGGTCCACCTATTCATTGTCAGCCAACTTCTAGTGCAAGACCATTGTTCTCATCCAGGATACCTGATCCGCAACATGTTAGCAGACGGTCATAGTCAGTGAAACTGCACAAGGGTTTTCCTCAAATAGGAAATGAGTACAGCAATGGGAGCATTGCAAATCAAGATGTGAGAGGTGGTAGAGCTGACAGTTATTGGAAGGAAGTAATAGGGGACAGTGTGGAAAGAACAGACGTAATAGAAATAGGATGCACTATGGTTGACACTGAGAGAGAGCCCACTCCAGACGCAAGGTGCACAAATGTTGAACAACATACTGTGGAAGAAGTGCAAACCAATTCAATATCAGATGGTCAAAGCAAACCAAATTCAGAAGTGAAAGATGACGAGGATACTATTGATGACAACGACTCAAACCATTCTGTAAAAAGGAAAAATTTAAGTTCACAAAATGAGTCACCAGCAATAGCAGCGGGTTGTTCCCATCATTTTAAGGTATCAAAGAGTGGAAACAGTAAAGCAGAATCTGGAAATAGTAGGGGTTATTCCAAGGACCGAGGCAATAGCAGGGACTATTCTAGAGGTCGTGGAAATGGTGAGGAGGAGATGTCACAGTACAGACCTCCAAAAAGAATGGCAAAGGAAGGAAACAAACTCCAGTCTGAGGAAGAGCCTTATCTCTATCAAAAGGATTACCTGTGGAACAGTAGACACAGTATTGAGAGAGAGAGTAGGTGTCAGAAAAGCAGAGAAAATCCAAACCACTATAGAGATGACCAGTATCTAAAAATATTGGAGAACATGGTATACTTCAAAGCTTAGTGGAAACATTTACAGGTCAAGCAGCTAGGTGGTGGGATACACATCAGACAAAATTGCAGAGCTGGACAACTACTTCAACTTTCTTTGTCGAATGGTTTGGTGGAAAAAAGTTAACCCAGGAAGCTCAAATACCTCTCTTTATCCAAGGTCAAGACCCAGAAGAACACATTAAGACTTGTGAAAAGGAGTGGAGAAGACTTGGATATAAAGATGAGAGAGCCTGGCCACATTTGTTCCCTTCAACACTAGCCGACTTACCCAATAAATGGTATAAGATGGAGGAAGCTCGAGGCAAAACCTTCTTTTGGCATGAACTTAAACAAAATTTTATTCAGGACTTCCAGTTCATACCTCAAAACAAACAATTGGCTAGGACAACACACCAAATCAAACAATTTCTCCAACTGACAGAAAAACAACCCTTCCAAGACCATCGACAAATCAAGGACTGTAACAAGATACAAACTGAATCAAAATCACATTCGACACATTTACATTTAGAAAATGAACACATTGAAGGTAAAAGCTTCAGATGGAAGATCGACCACATGGAAACAACAAAACCCAACTACTCAATCTTGAAAGTTGAGACTACCGACAAACCAGATCTTGACAGAATGACTACAACTGATTTCCCTGCCACATTCTCACAGTTCACAGAAGGAAGTCAGCCAATCAATGAAGCTAAAGCACCAGAGTGGCTAGATGCCAAAGTGAAAACTAAGGAGGTCGACATTTCAAATGACAACCGACCAAAAATAGCCAAGATTGGTGACTACTGGAATGAACAGCAGACCACTGAAATAGTGAACTTACTTAGAGAGTTCCAAGATGTCTTTGCAAGGGACTATAAAGACTTAAAAGGCTTAGTACAAGAGATGGGAGAAATGAAAATAGATACTAAACCTGATGTCCGACCTGTCAAGAAAAGACCTTATAAACTAGCTCATAAGTACAAAGACATAGTTAAAAAGGAAATAGACAACATGTTAGTAGCAGGGATCATTTACCCCATCGATCAGTCCTAATGGGCAAGTCCCATGGTCATCCAGCCAAAGAAACATGACCCGACAAGGTTGAGAATTTGTGTAGACTTTAGGGAGCTTAACAAAGTCACATTGACAGAGCCATTTCCAACCCCCTATGCTGATGAAATATTAAATGAAGTGGCAGGACATGAATGTTATTCCTTCACAGATGGATTCTCAGGGTATAACCAAGTACCAATAGCAAAAGAAGACCAGAGAAATACAACATTTGTCTATGAATTTGGCTCTTTTGCTTACAGAGTTATGCCTTTTGAGCTAAAGAATGCATCTGCAGTGTTTTCCCGAATTGTTGTCAAGACCTTCCAAGAATATATCAATAAGACCATGGCAGTATACTTCGATGATTGGACTATATACTCCACCTTAAAAGATCACTGCACATGGCTTCGAATTATGCTAGAGAGATGTCGATAGATTCAACTCTCCCTGAACATTAAGAAGTGTATCTTTATGACCCCTATAGGAATACTCTTAGGGCATATTGTCTGTAAAGATGGTATCAAAGTTGATTTTGCCAAGATTAAAATCATCCTTGACCTGAAGCCCCCAATAAATCCTAAACAAGTTCGGGTGTTACTTGGACATACAGGATATTATCGGAAGTTCATAAGACACTATTTAGACATGAGCTACCCTCTAGAAGAATTACTAAAGGAAGACCAAGAATTTAAGTGGATAGAAGAATGCCAGATCTCCTTCGACAAACTGAAAAGAAAACTAGTCGAAGCCCCCATACTCAAATTTCCAAACTGGTCGACCAAATTTCATGTGCATATCGATGCCTCAGGAATAGCAATCAGAGCAATCCTGACTCAACCAAGGGATGACGGGATGGATTACCCTATAGTTTACAGCAGTCGAAAATTAAATAAGGCTGAAAGGAACTATTCGACCACTAAAAGAGAAGCCCTAGGTATGGTCTTTGCTCTCCAAAAGTATCGACATTACCTATTGGATAACCCTTTCACATTTTATACCAACCATCAAGCTTTGAAGTACCTTGTTAATAAACCCCTTCATCATGGAAGAATTTGTCGATGGCTACTTCTTTTTCAAGAATTTGAGTTTGAAGTAGTGGTCCGACCAGGAAAGCTAAATGTCAGGGCCAACCACCTATCCCATATCGACACAGGGGAGGAACCGACCGGAGTCGATGACGACTTGTTGGATGCACATCTATTCCGTATAGAAGCAGTGCCCGAAGAACTAGAAGAAAAATCTCAGTTCTTAGAGACAGGTCAGGCACCAGAAGGTCTGAACACCAAGAAAAAACAAATCTTAGCTATGAAGGCTGCACCCTACAGCCTCATCAATGGATTTTTGTATGAAATGGGGTTAGACGACATTCTCAGGAGATGTGTGCTCGACCATAAACGAGAGCAAATCATGCATGAAGCACACTATGGACATGTAGGTGGACATTTCCAAGCAGACACCACTGCCAAGAAAATCCAACAATCAGGATTATGGTGGTCGACAATCCACAAAGATTGCAAAAACTTCGTTAGTTGATGTGACAGATGTCAACGACTTGGTCAACCTCTGCCGAGCATAGAAATTCCCTTGATATCTGTAAACCCTAGCCTCACATTCAAAATTTGGGATATATACTTCATATGACCTTTCCCTATCCCTGCCAAATGATCAGGTGCAAGATATATTATCACGGCAGTGGAATATGTCACTAAATGGGCAGAAGCTGAACCTGTCAATACATGTTCAAGTGAGGTAGCTGCTAAGTTTCTCTATGAAAAAGTTATCACTAGATTCGGATGCCCACTCACATTGATCAGCGACCAAGGATCACACTTTATCAACAAAACCATCAAAAATTTGACCGAACAGTTTCATATCGACCACCGACGAAGCACTACATATCATCCTTAGTTGAACGACGCGATCGAAGCTTTCAACAAAACATTGACAAAAGGTTTAACCAAAATATGCAGTACTGACAAAGACAACTAGGATAAGAAAATCCCTACAGTTCTCTGGGCATATAGGACAACATATAAACGGTCGACCGACCAAACCCCCTTTTGACTAGTCTACGGGCAAGAAGCAGTCGTCCCCCTACACTTCCGACAGCAGACACCTATTATTGCACAACTATTACATGCTGATTTCAAACAGGCTAGAAAGGACCAACTATTTCAACTCAGTAAGCTCGAAGAACATAGAATCATGGCTATCCAACACCAGGAAATTCACAAACAACAATAGAAAGCATGGCACAACTGTAAGATCAAAAACAAAAACCTATCGGTCGGCGACCTTGCTTTACTTTATAACAGTCAAGTCAAAGGAAAACCCAAGAAACTACATACATAATGTATGGGACCTTACATTGTCAAAGTAATACACCCCAATGGCTCGGTACGACTAAAGACATTACAGGGCCTAGTATTTCAGAAGCTCGTTAATGGAGCCCGACTTAAACGTTACAAAGACTGAAAAAAAAAATGGCCTTAACCGTTAATCAAAAACCCATAAAAACCTAAAAATGTCCAAAATAAAACAATGCAAACACACACAACAACCATGACAGCAACTCACTACTTCGATCACCAACATCGTCATCTTTGACCATCCTCATCGACCAGTCCAACCGACCATTTTCACCTCCGACACCGATCGACGACCTCAAGAGTCCCATCATGCATTGATGGCCTTGAGCGCCGCACACATTCGACCATTAAGTCCCATTCGGACTGTCCAGTCCGCCATTAATACGTCCATATTCGCACGCCAAAACACCCGCGCCTATAAATACAAGACAGTTGAAGGTTCATCCACCACACCATTTACCCATAGAGCAATTGCAACCTCAGTCGACTAAATACCAAGAACCCTGTAACACCTTCGACCAACCCGCCATAATGGCACCCAAACTGACCTGAGCAGCGGCTAAGGTGAGAGTGCTGCAGGAAGAGGACACACCTTTGGTCCGCCGATTAAAGAACATCAAAAATGCCAAAGTCCAAGACGGCCAATGGCAGAAACTCTTGACAGAAATCCAAGAATGGGCCTATGTCGACAAAAGGATGACCCAGGCCGCTGAGAAAATTCGGAAGAGCACCCTCTTCAACTACCCTAACGCACCACTGATGGCAAGCTTCGGTGGGATGAAAGAAGCAGTGGTCAAATTCATTATCAGCCGTTACCACAATGGCTGATTCTACTTCGACAGGTCGATCGACATTACCAGGGATGTCATCTCATGACTCACTGGTCTGTCCAACGAAGGAAACCCTGTACCAATTGGGATTAAAGAAGGGCTAGTCGAAGAGCTTACAGGCTCACCATCAAGAAAGAATTACAAGGGGCTGATGATTGGCCAGATTACGACACGGATGCCACAAATTATGGCTAAAATCATTGCCATCACCCTTACATTAGCTGGTCGAGGCAGCGACCTCAAACTGGAGATGCTGGAGGTTGTCGACACAATCGTGACCGATGATCGAATCTACTAATGGGGAGACTATGTTGTCGACATGGTCAAAACCATCTGCGAAAGATTCCAAGAGACGGGAGGTATGATCAAGTTCCCCTCTCTCATTCTCTAGATTTTCATGTACCATATCTGTCCAGAAGGTAGTCCAGTATTTTGGGTGCCGAACAGGTTCGAGATGAATCGATTTAAACCCTTCTCACAAAAAGGAACCCTGCATGAGCTGGCATAGGGGAAAGACATCTTGGAAAACTGGTTTCAGCAGTTGAAGGCTCACATGACGAGGTGGAGGGTGCCCCAAAACATCCAATGAAACCTCCCTACGGACTCCCATATACAGTTAGAGCTTGACCACACGTCGGTCTGGTACATGCAAGGTTAGGACCCCAAAGCCCAGGACCTTGACTACTATTTGACAATCGAGCAGATTTTCTAGGAGTTGACCTGATAGGATCAGAGAAAAATAAAAATACCTGAGGCTGCCAAACAGATTGACTTCTCCATCATAGAGCCACTTACCGACCAAGAAAAAGATGAATACTATGAGCTTAATCTTTACATCAGCACATTTGTGTCAGAGGACACCTCTGCCGGGCCCACTAGTCGGGTACACATCACTATCAAACCTTCGACTGCAAAGGTAGTCGACCCACAGCCGACAGAACAACAAAAACCAATAGTATAGACACGGCAACAAACAACCCCTCCGGCTCCAGCAACTCTCGACCCAATTCAAATACCGACAGGTGAAGTTGAGGACGACAACCCAGAATATGCCTTATCCAAAAGCATCATTAAGAAGCTATCCAAGGAGATAGATATCGCCAGAAAGAGAATCAAGGCCCAAAAACTACAACAAGGCAAGGGTAAGCGCAAGCTTCTTCTTTCTGAATCGTCCCACAATGAGGAGGAGCTAGTAGCTGCAGTCGTCGACATTGTCGAGGATGCCGCTGCAAATGAAGTCTCAGTTGAAACTCAATTTCAACGGTATCTGGACGCCGAAGCTCCGGAGGGTCGGCCAAATAAAGAAAAAACTACACCGACGCCTGAAAACGTTGTCGACATTGTGTCGACCCCTCCACCCCCATCCCTAACACTCGTAGTCGAGGAGAAAGCATCAGTACAACAGTCGGCCAGTCCCCTTGACGTATATTGAAGAGCAATCTCGGAGACAGTTAAAGCCAAGGTTGACTAGGACGCTGAGCTTAAATATTTCTTCACAACGCTGCCTGCACTATTTCAGTTGGCCCACAAAATACAAACAACAGCTCCTCTCTATGCACGCAAAAAGCCCTATGCAAACATTACGACAACCTTCACTTGAGACCAACAAGGTGATGTAATTGGAGCATCACAGTCTGTCACGGGGCCAATCAACACCGACGCCCATGACGACCTACCCACTACACCTTCGAAAGCAGGTATCTCTTCTGACGGAAGCCCACAACACACTCTAGCCGACCCATCCACCCCAGTTCCTTCTCCGACCCCATCGCCTCCACCACCACTATCACCACCCCCCCCACCACCACCAGATTCACAACCAGACCTATCACAACCACATACATCTTCTCAGCCGAACGTAGTCATACCAACCCCCCAACCAGACAATCCATCGAATTCCGTTCCCCCGACCATAGACCCAACCTCAACTACTGAAGGCACCCAGGAGCCGGAGGCTGACAAACACAAGAAGAAGAAAGCACATCATACCAAAACTTCCAACCTATAGATAAGCTTAAGGGATGCCAATTCCTTGACCGATACAGAGGTCGGCCAGCTTCTCAAAATCGTGGCCAAAGAAGCAAAGCTAAGGATGGTTCGGAAAAATAAAGAGCTTATAGCCAAAACTGTAGAAGAAGTTGAGTTTCTCGGCAAATGCAGAGCTCTAGCCCAGACCGTGATACCAGGCCCTGTCGAAGTTGACACAGATCGATCACTTGAAAGAGCATACCAGCTCTTCGAGACTATGGTATCGACCATCCAGGCCCGGATGCAAGAGACTAAGGAAGAATAAAAGGAGGAAACTGCTCGACTGCTCCTAGCATAGCACACTGCCTTCTCAGAGGCCTACAAGGTACTCCAGGACCACATGGAGGAATTTGTTATCACAGAAGAAGTCTTACGTGACTGGCCTACTCATTATGGGTAGGTCTATCAGCAGACAAGGTAGACAAGACAAGGCATTCAAGCTTTGGAGGGCAGGAAAACGATGGAGGCAGCACTCAGACAGACCATAGAGGAACAAATCGTGCTGGAGACCACCAAGCTGCAGCAGCTGGAACGAGCAGCCCATCAGTGGGTGCAACAGGCTCTTCCAAACCTAGAAAAGGTCGATGTCATTTTCCCGTAGATGAAACGACTCATCGACGCAACAGCAGAGCAGAACCAAGCTTTAGGCCCCAATATGGAGAAAATCGCAGAAGTCCCCATTTCAGAAAAGATGTCAGTCCTATCAAGTTTAACAACATTAATGATTGACATCCAAAAATATTTACAAAGGGACTTTCAGCATCACCTTTCCATCACAGCTCTGGCCATTGTTGAAGTCTGCGTCCAGAAGAGACCAACCATCCGTCTGCATAGTCCACAGCAATAGCAATCTTCAACGGTTCGACAGAGCTTCAATTTTTGTAACTCCTTGTTTATTCAGGATGAAGAAACATTTTTTTCGTGGGGGAGATGTAGAAGGAGCAAGTCGACGAAGTCGACTTGAAGGAAGACCGACTTAGTCGATCAGCCGACTAAGTCGATGGGCCGAATTAGTCGATCAGCCGACTAAGTCGATGGGCCGACTTAGTCGATCAACCGACTAAGTCGATGGTCCGACTTAGTCGATCAGCCGACTAAGTCAGTCGATCGACTAACTAGAAAGATTAGGTCGGCTAACTAAAAGTTGTGTCGGTTCACCGAATCGACAGGTAGTTATTTTGTAACTGTCTGTATATTGTATATATTAGGTTGTTGAGCCAAACAAGAACTCAATTCAGTTCTCTT
>LPNX010949960.1:25287-44216 GCA_001517045.1 Pseudotsuga menziesii | reverse complement strand
GTCTCAAATGGTGAATGTATTTTACATGAGTTTTATGTGTCTTTTATAGTTTATTTACAGTGAACCATGTTTGATTTTCATGTCATGAATGGGAAATATGCCAATCCAAGATGTAATTTTCCAATGAGTCGGCAAATGCATTATGTTCCCTAGGGATATGCCTATATGTGATAGTCACCATCATGTTATGAGATCCTTAACTCCTATTTTTTCCCTTAATCCCAAAAATTGGAGTGGAAACTTGCTCTAGATGTTAATTCTACTTGAAGAAACCTAGCACCGCACTTACCCTTTGGCTGATGAGCGGTACCTTCTTCAGCATTGCCTATGTCCTATTATAGAGAAGTAGTGCCATCACCTATAGGCTTTATTCTTAAAGTGGTTCTAACCTTAACTGCTCTATCATAATGGAACAAAAGCGGTACCCTGGGTAAAATGGGAAAACGAGAAGTTTCCAAAGGCTTCCAGATCATGAGCCTCGTGTCCTCCCTTATCCCTATCAATATCAGTTAGTTGAGCTCGAGATCCCTATTGGTAGGATCTTAGAGCCACCTCACCCACAACTATCTCAACTATCCCTATCTATTGAGCCTTATAAATAGAAGCTCATATCCATAGTTGAGTGGGAGAACTAAATGGTATTGTTATACTGTTGAATTGACTACCTAGTCCAAATCATTGGAGAGCACAAGAGAGCAAGTTGGAGCTTTTGGGGATGAATTGATTTTCTTGTCAAGGAGTTTGTCAACACCAAGGCAATGGTTGTAAGATTCTTCATTCATTCTTAATGCAAAGCTGATTTCCATCCCACATATCTATTGTTTTGATTTCACATGTATATGTTACTAGATTCTTTAGTCACTAGTATGGATGTGTAGATAATTTTCTGGTAGCTTTGATGTGCTTGCTTGTTTGACATGTTTGCAGGTACACAAGTTCACATTCAAAGCAATATTCTAGGTGTTTACAACATTTAGTGAAGGTCTTCATCCTTTGTCATTCACTCATTTGTTCTGGATCTGAAACCATTCAAACTAGAAGAACAACTTCTGTCCACAGAAGGTGCAATATTCTTGATAACAAATCTGGTGACTCCACTAGGGAGCTTGAGGAGAACCTCAAGAGGTTGACTCTAGACATCCCAGATGCCTCAATTTATGACCCCCCACTAAGGTACCAGAGGCCTACTATGGGAGTACCAGGTCATTTCAGTAGACTGCTACGTAGAGTACCTCAGGAGGTTATGTGTTACCACGAGCATCATTAGATGATGAGTGCATGATGTATTCACTGAAAGCTGGTAGATAGATTTAGGAATTTTCAATGATGATTTTTTTCCTAAAAGTGTACGCGCTTTAGATGAAGTCTCATGACCTATTTTTTGTAAAACATGTTTATTTATACAGACTTCTACCTTGGTGTTTATATGTCTCAAATGGTGAATGTATTTTACATGAGTTTTATGTGTCTTTTATAGTTTATTTACAGTGAACCATGTTTGATTTTCACGTCATGAATGGGAAATATGCCAATCTAGGATGTAATTTGTCAATGAGTTGGCAACTGCATTATGTTCCCTAGGGATATGCCTATAGGTGATAGTCACCATCATGTGATGAGATCCATAACCCCTGTGTTTTCCCTTAATCCCAAAAATTGGAGTGGAAATTTGCTCTGGATGTTAATTCTACTTGAAAAAACTTAGCACCGCGCTTACCCTTTGGCTGATGAGTGGTACCTTCTTCAGCACTGCATGTGTCCTATTATAGAAAAGTGGTGCCACCGCCTATAGGCTTTGTTCTTAAAATAGTTCTCACCTAAATCGCTCTGTCATAAGGGGACACAAGAGGTACCCTTGGTAAAATGGGAAAAAGAGAAGTTTTTCAAGGCTTCTAGATCATGAGCCTCGTGTCCTCGCTTATCTCTATCGATATGGGTTAGTTGAGCTCAATATCCCTCTTGGTAGGATCTTAGAGCCACCTCATCCACAATTCTCTCAACTATCCCTATCCATTGAGACTTGTAAATACAAGCTTATATCCATAGTTGAGGGGGAGAAATGAATGGTATTATTATGACGTTGAATTGACTACCTAGTCCAATCATTGGAGAGCACAAGAGAGCAAGTTGGATATTTTGGGGATGAAGTGTTTGTCTTGTGGAGGAGTTTGTCAACACTAAGGAAATGGTCGTAATCTTCTTCATTCATTCTTAATGCAAAGATGATTTCCGTCCCACATATCTATTGTTTTGATTTTGCATGTATATGTTACTAGATTCCTTAGTCATTAGTATGGATGTGTAGATGATTTTCTGGTAGCTTTGATGCTATTGTTTTTTTGACATGTTTGCAGGTACACAGGTTCATGTTCAAAGCAGTATTCCAGGTGTTTACAACATTCAGGGAAGGTCTTCATCCTTTGTTGTTCACTCATTTGTTCTGGATCTGAACTATTCAAACCAGAGGAATAACTTCTGTCTACAGAAGGTGCAATATTCCTGATAACAAATTTGGTGACTCCATTGGGGATCAAAGAAAATTTAAGTTTATCTGATCTTCCTTAGTCCTTGAACCCTTGTCCAAATCTAGGATCCATCTCCAACTCTCTTCAGTCAGATATGCTATCTGACTTAGTGAATTTTGGTTTGAAACTTTCAAATCTGTTCAGATCTGAACTGTTTCAACTTTATATGCTCTTTTTTACTATCAATTCATCAATATTTACCTTTATTTGATCAATTTTTAACTTCATTTATCATTCTCCTTGTGTTTTGGATCTATTCAGGGAACCACACATGTGCTATTGGCACCAAGCAATGCCACCTCCTGAACTCTATTATCCATAAGCTGTGCCACCGCCTGAGTCCCTTTATCCAGAAGCAGTGCTTGTCCATAACTGCTATGTCAACACCCCTCCAGCACGATGCCAGGTAGGCCTTGTTCCAAAACTATTTTTTTGTGATTTTTTGCAAAAAGTTGGATTTTCTTTGCTTTCAGCCCTGCACTGTTAGGATTGTGTGTTAGAATTTGTATGCTCATGGTTGAAAATTCTGTGGTAAAAAATTGGTTTGATTGAAGAATTCAAAATCTAGATTAGGCTTGTTGATTATTCATTTGCTTTCATACTTGTTGGTTGTGATTTTGAAAGGAATTTTTGAAAGCTTAGGTCTCAGTTAGTTCTATTTTCATTTCATTCATCAATACTGAAAGAAAAACCACTTGCATAGCATATTGATTTCATTTTTTTCCATAGATGAATTCTTTTTTCTTTTAAAAATAATTTTTTTTATTGGGATTAGGTCATTATCATTACTAAGCATAGGGCACTGGATCTCTGATTAGCCTCACAAGCTTCTAGGTTCTCTTTGTTCTTTTGTCTCTCTTGCATTAGTACTATCTCATCAAAAGAAAAAATAGTGTAGTTTTAAGTTAGATATATCTATGTTTTAAAGAAAAATAAAAAAAATAGAGTGCATATGCATGTAGAGTGCTTGTTGTTTTTCTTTTAGGAAAAGAGACTCTTACCCCTTTGATTTATTTCAAAAAGAAAAATGAGTTTGGAATGTGTTGCTTGTCTTTGATTTTGATTTGTTCAAAGTAGTTGTTTGGGAATTTTTGGTTTTCAAAATGAAAAGAAAATACTCTCTTTCCCTCCCGTAGGTAGGCATAGCACAAATGGTAAAGTGAAATATTTGCATCTACATTCTGCATGCTTTTACTTTTTTCGTCAAAATTTCATGCATTCACCTAACCATCCACTTTAAAATTAATGGTAGTTATAGGATAAAATTTACATAGCAAGTTGAGTGATAGGCTAGAGATGTGTTCGAGCATCGTTAAGCGTAGGAGCTGTCGTTACTCATTCGCATTACATATCGGGACTTGCACGGTTCTTCCATGTACCGTCGATATATTGAACATCCTTTCATGTACCCTTGAGGTATATAGAAAGGTACTTCACACACTTGATTGTATATAGGAAGGCCCCTTGTGAATGGTTATGCATTAGACAACACTACTACTGATTTGAGCTCCCACGTACCTTCCGTATATCGGGATACCCCACTAAGATACCTTATCTATCTAAGAAAATCCCTTTGGCCATCTTGCTTGGAGCCACATAATGAAAACAACATTCAGGGAGATTACTACGCACGCACCCTTGAGGTATATCATGAGTGGCACCTTCTTTACAATCTTGGTGAGAGACTTGACTATCTGAACTCCTCTTGTCATTTAAGTTTGCTTTTTTGGCCTATAGCTTGAGTATGGAAATTTTTTGTGTGTTTTCTAGTTTTGAGACCCTATTTTAGATAGGAACTATACAAACTGGCTGAATTAAGATAGTCCACAAGAGTACAGGGCTTGCCACCTGATTTTATTCCTGTTTCAGGAGAAAATCCTATCGAATCTATCGACCAAGGAGTTGCTACCAACTCCCAAGTGGGAGAAAATGTGGTTGTAGAAAGAAAATATCCATATCCTTCACACATGTTTCCCTTGGACCAACAACCTTCTAGGGGTAATACTTCATTCCATTCTCCCATAGAAGGTCATGTTGATGATACTACCCATCCAGATTATGGTCCCAATGCTCCATTTTGGGATACCTCCATAGGGCAGGACATTGCTTCGTTTGGCACTCATTTAACCTCTTTTGAAGAAGTTTCACAAAATGAAGAAGAATGTAGAAAATACCAAGCATCTATTCTCCATGCACAAGAAATTGAGAAGAAAATAGATAACATATTGGGTACACCACCACCTCGTTCTGCAGTTTTTCCTGTGGGATATCGCTCACTTGCTGATTCTATGAGACTTATTGAACCTATTCTAGATGGCAGTGTCACTCCACACAATATAGGTCAAAATTCCAACCCGACCACCTCCCATATTATGTCTATTCCAAATACTCACGGGTCTTCTACACCTGGGGCACAACATTCAATTCCTGTTTCATCAATACCTTCTAGTGCTGGGGGGAAACCCCTGGCACGACCTATGTTATATGTTGTTGGAATTGTAGCTAGTTATGGATAGACCTCTAGTATAGAGTAATCTATAGTTTATGTCCCGCCTACCCACATGAATGTGGTTAACCCCCCATCCAGTTCAGGTCAGCCTATGGGGGCACAACCTGTAACAAATCAAACCTCTTGGGGGTATGCTTACACAACAAATCAAGTACCTATAGGAAACATTAATTACCAACCTAACCATACAAGAATGCCTTATGCTGGAATTCCATATCCTAGTAATACTTTAATGCAATGGGGGAAACCTAACTAGTCCTACATGCCAGGTATGGGAGGGATACCTATACATACTATGGGGGGTGCCGGAGGACCACCTTATGGAGGTCCTCCCCCTGGGGGGCCTAATGGTCCTGGAGGGCCTGGTGTCTTTCCTCCATATGGTCCTAATGGTCCTGGTGGTCCTAGGGGGCCTGGTGGCTTCCCTCCTAATGGTCCCGGAGGGTCTGGTGGCCCTCCTCCTAGTGGTTCTGGAGGCTCCAGAGGTTTAGCTCCCAGGGGTCCCGAAGGGTTTGGTGGTCCTCCTCCTAGTGGTCCAAGTGGTCCTGGTGGTCCCAACGATGTTGGTGGTCCTCCTCTTGGAGGCTCCAACGGTCCTAACAATCTTGATCCCAGAAATCAACCCCCCATGGGTGGATCTTTCGACGGTTCTTCATCACAACAACCTGTCTATTAGTCTACTTACGATCCTACTGGTACTTATATTCCCTATCAATACTACCAGTATGTGTAACCTAATCGTCAATTACCTTTCCTAGTAACTTTGGACTTGCCTTATTTGTCCAAGTTGATTAATGATCCCATTCGACATAATCCCTCATGGCCTCCCATTCCGGTAATGTTACCATCGGACATTCCAAAGTTTGATGGGAAGCAGGGAGATGATCCAAAAAACCATGTCATGAAATTCCATTTGTGGTGTTCTTTGAACTCCCATATTGATGATTCCATTTGTTTAAGACTCTTCCAGTGAACTTTGATCGATACCACCACAAAATGGTACATTGAACTTCCACAACATTCATTTCTGGATTTTGGCTCATTGGCAACTATGTTTCTTACACACTTTCAACTTCCTATCCATTATGAAATGGGTACAGATATCTTAAATTATCCATGGTAGAACACCTCCACCCACATATATGATCATATCCATGAGTGGAGAAGGTGGAGAAGACTTATTAAGGCTCTTATCTTGGATCAGTTGTTAGCTGATTGGTTTACTAAATCTTTGTTTCCTCCAATCGCCTGAGATGTGGCTATGGGGGGTGTTGTTACTGAAGAGAAAGCCATTGGTCGAGCCCAATATCTGGACTTGGTCTATTCCTAGTCCTGAACATTGTATGACTTGATCCCTCAAGCTCCTCTCCCAAGCACCGATCCTTCCAAGCCACCAGCAGAAACCCATGTTGATGGGATTGTTGGTTCAATCTAGTCCCCATCGGCAGCAAAACCTACCAAGCAACCCTAGACTTCCACCTCTACTCCTTCAAATCCTAAGGTTTCCACCGAGGTAAATTCTCTTCAGAGTATTCAAACACCCAGCCATAATAAAAAGAAAGGTAAATCTAAAAACAAAAAACTTGGAAACTAGCAAGAGAATCTAGAACCAACCATCAATGAGAATGATAAAGGGAAAAGAAAAGTGAAATATCCATGTCTACTATGCAGAGGTGACCATTTCATGAAAGAGTGCCCTTATCATGATGAAATCACCCAATTCTTAAAAACTAATCCCGTGCCAGTAGTTCTCACGGATCCTTTTCCCTCTCAACAACAACTGATAGACCACATGTCTAATTAGGGAAATTCTAGTTCTTCAGAGGAAATTCGCATGATGTCTTCAGAAACTATTAGTTTTCAAATTCAAATTTAGATTTATGACAAAACCACATATAAGAAAGAAGACAATTCTTCTTCAGGAAAATCTCCCTCTACTCGTTCTCCTGAGTCCTCATCTACTGTTCCCCTAACTATCGAGAAACCTAATCTCGACATGGTTTTGAGTCCACCCAACAGTAATATTAGGAAGGATGTTTTTAACCCTAATGCTTGAGCTTCTCAATTTTATAATGTATTTCAAGATCTTTCTCAGGCACCATGTGCAATAGCTACCTTGGAAGTAGTCCAAAGTTGTCGTACACAGCGCAAAAAGTTGTTAACTGAATGATGATCTTTAGACCTAGACAATACTAATTTGATTCATTTCAATGTCAATAAATATAAGTCTAAACTACCTCACAAAATTGATTTCCAAATCATAACGAAAGTAGTCGAAAAGAAGGTATTTAGAACTGTCTTATATGAAGGAGCTTCAACTTCAGTCTTGTCCCTATCTTGTTGGAAATCTATTGGCTCTCCCGAGCTTGTAACATCACCTACAACTTTGAAAGCCTTTGATGGACAAGGTTGCTAGCCCCATGGTCTCATACTAGCCCATTCAGTTGAGCTTGGGGTAAAATCTATTTCTATTCAAGTGGAATTAGTAGATGCCCCGTTAGATTACAACCTCCTTTTAGGAAGAAATTGGTTTTACGCCATGACTGCTATTGCTTCGAGGGTATTTTTAACTATCCAATTTCTGCATCTAGGGAGAATTATCAACATTGACTAGCTTGTTCTCTGTGTGTCGGATGTTACTACCTATACGACTAATAACATCCCTATGTTAGGCCAGTCCCCTCCTCCTTACTAGTCGATTGGGGTAGGCATGCTGAAGGATTCATCCCTTATGGGATTTTTCCATCAACTTCTCCTAACACAGACACGACAATAGTTAATATGATTTCATCATTTAATTATGATCCAAAGGGAAAACAAATTGTTGAGTCCACTTCATTGAGTCCGCATGAAGAAATGTACAACATTATCCAAACCCTTTCCGATGACCACACCGATGAGCTTCACCTGGTGACTTTGGACCCTTACCACCTACCCTACTGGTTAGAAACCTCTCTTCCTATTCTAGATTATCTCTCCCATAATTTTCCTTCTGATGATTCCATTATGGAGATCATGAGTATGAATGAGCCTATATGGGAGGATCAACATCATAGATCCTCACTCCTCCCCAACACCATTTCGGTAGACCATGCTTTTGCATCCCTTTTTTCCACTAATATTGTCAACACACTTCAAACTCTGATATTGTTGCAGAACACAAATTCGAAGGGAAACCTATGCAACATTACTCAAACAAATCCAATTAACATATCAGCCAAGCCTGGCACCCTTGAGCATGTTCATGTTGGGAAGAACTACTCAGTAGAAGAATCTAAAGCATACAGAGCACTTTTCAAAGAATTTCATGATGTTTTTTCCTGGTCTTACAAATAAATGCTAGGGATAGACCCATCCATTTTGGTCCATGAAATAAAAACCTATCCCACTGCTATACCTATCAACAAAAAACTAAGGCAAGTCCATCCATAGAAAGTCACAGCTATCAAAGCTAAAATAGAGAAACTTCTCAAAGTAGGGTTTATTTATCCCATGCCTCTAACGAAATGGGTATTGAACATCGTCCCTGTCAATAAAAAGCAGGGCACCATTAGAGTCTGTATCAATTTCCCAAATTTGAACAAATCTTGTCCCAAAGACAACTTTCCCACTTCGCATATCGACCAGATTATTGACAATTGTGCCAGAAGTTTCATCTTTTCATTTATGGATTGATTTTCGAGATATAATCAGATTGAGATTTTACCCACTGATCAACAAAAGACAATATTTATTTTCCCACGGGGAACCTTTGCATATAGGAAGTTACCAATTGGCCTGAAAAATGTTGGAGCCACTTTCTAGCATGCTATGTCCTATGTGTTTCACGATATAAAACATATTGTTGAATCGTACCTTGACGATCTCCCAGCTCATTCACAGCGACAGGAGGACCACCCTCGTCATATTAGAGACATTTTCTTGAGATGCCATCACTATAACATATGGCTCAATCCTCATAAATGTGGTTTTTGCGTTGAGACGAGAGGCCTGTTAGGTTTTGTGGTTTCTAAGGATGGTATCCAGATAGATCCCTTGAAAATTGCTGCTATTTTAATTCTACCAGCCCCAACCAACCTTCTAGAACTCTAAAGTTTGCAAGGGAAGGCAAAATTCCTCCACTATTTTGTGTGCAGTTTTGCAAAGAAAACACATGATTATATGCGTCTCCTTAAGAAGGACACTCCATTCTTTTGGGATGACCAAGCCCAATGAGCCTTTGATAATATCAAACACGCTCTGACTCATTCACCCATGATACACCCCCCATATTATTCAAATTATTTTCTCCTATAACATTGCTACCTCCACTACTACCATCTCTATGGTTTTGGTGTAGGAGAATCCCGATGGTCAGGAGCACATGATCTACTATGCTAGTAATAATCTCATGGATTTCGAAACTCAATATTCATGCATGGAGAAAATAGCATTAGCCACGGTCATTGCTGTTCATAAATTTCATCACTAAATTTTGCTCCACATAACCACTGTATTGGAATACCAGAACCCTATGTATTACATCCTGACTCATCAGGTCCTCGGGGGCAAGTACTCTGGATGGATAGTCATCCTACAAGAGTTTGATCTGGAATTTTCCAAAGCTACATCAAAGAAATCCTTTGTCTTTGCCGAGATAATGTGTGATCTTCCATGTGCTTCGATGGAATCTGAGCTTAGTGATTCATTCTTGAATGAATTCTCGTTCCTGATAAGCACTACTGACCCATGGGATGGATATTTTCTCATTTATATCCAAACACAATGGTTTCATCCTACTCTATCCCGTGACTATTTCCACCATATCTGTCACCACACAAAATACTACCTCATCTTAAATGACACTTTGTATAGATGTGGTATTGATTCCGTTCTCTGGCGATGCCTTACCCACGAGGAAGCTGAACAAGTTTTGAATGATTTCCACTCTAGAGCATGTGGCGGTCATCTATCTGGGATGGCTACAGCCTAGAAAATCCTCTGCGCTGGATATTTTCGGCTTTCATTCTTTAAAGATTGTCACGAGGTTGTTAAGAAATTCCCACCTTGTCAACATTTTTATCCAAAAAAGCACACTCATCCTGCTCCGTTACACCCCTTCATTGCCATTGGCCCATTCGCGAAATGGGGGATTGATTATATGCATTGTAAGCCTACCTAAGCCGGGGGGCATGGTTACATCATCGTAGCCATTAACTATTTTACAAAATGGGCTAAATGCATGCCTACATATTTAGAGGACGGTAAGACTACCACTCTCTTCCTATTCAATCATGTGATAGCAAGATTCAGAGTCACGCAGTCCATAGTTACTAATCACGGATCACATTCCCGTAATCAAATGATGGAGGAACTAAGTGCCAAGCTAGGTTTTCATCATGAAAACTCTATGCCCTACTATACACAAGCTAATGGTTAGGTCGAGGCCATTAACAAAGTTTTGAAAATGATGCTTCATCGGATGGTTGGAGACCATAAATCCAACTTGCACCATATCCTTTTCTCTGCTCTTTGGGCTTATAGGACTTCAAGGAAAACAACTACTGGTTTCACACCTTTCCAACTTGTCCATGGACTAGAAGCTGTCTTTCCGATTCAATGTCAGATTCCATCCTTGAAACTTGCCGTTGAACTTCTCCCAGACACTTCTGTAGAGGAAGAGAGATTTCTGTACTTGAACAACCTTGACGAAACTAGAAGAGATGTTTCCTTAGCTAATGAGGCACACAAGAAATGTTTCAAGGCATAGTATGACAAGTCTGTCCAACCTCGTGCCTTCAATGAGGGTGACCTAGTTTTGAATTATGATCAGAGATATGAAAAACTAGGGAAAGGGAAGTTCAAATCCATGTGGCACAGTCCTATTGTTATTTCCAGGGTGTTAGAGAAAGGGGCCTACGAGCTCATGGACTATGATGGAATCCCCTTAGGAAAACCTCACAATGGGTTGTACTTGAAAAGGTACTATGCTTAGATCTCTCTTGGATAGTATCTTGTATATATGTATATTACTTGACTTTTAGTGTGCTTAAGTATTTTAAATACGGTTTTGAGTTTAGTGCCCGTATCTGTTTATACCATAATGTTTTGGTCATGTAGAGCATATGGCTTTCTACGGTTTCGTTGATGGTGCTTGCCACCATAACTTGAATATTTCCTCAGTTGCTTGGGTTCTCTATTCCCCAACTTTTGATTTGGTCAGTTCAGGAGTGGTTTGTATTGGTCCCGCTACCAACAATATTGTCGAGTATCGAGCAGTCATAGGTCTTCTGACTGAAGTTGTCTCCCAAGATGTTTGCAACTTGGTAGTATTGATGGCCTCACATCTAGTGGTTTGTCATATAAACCATGTCTATAAAATTAGGAATCCTATGATTCTTCATCTCTTCCAGAGGGTACATTTATTAGAAAGATCATTTGAAACTATCACCTATAGGCATATCCCTAGGGAACATAATGCAGTTGCCGACTCATTGGAAAATTACATCCTAGATTGACNAAAATCAAACATGGTTCATTGTAAATAAACTATAAAAGACACATAAAACTCATGTAAAATACATTCACCATTTGAGACATATAAACACCAAGGTAGAAGTCTATATATATAAACATGTTTTACAAAAAATAGGTCATGAGACCTCATCTGAAGCGCATAGGATTTCAGGAAAAAAATCATCATACAAAATTCCTGAAGCTATCTACCAGCTTTCAATGAATACATCATGCACTCATCATCTAATGATGCTCATGGTAACACATAACCGCTCGACCTACTCGATGTAGCAGTCTGCTGAAACGACCCGGTACTTCCGCAGTAAGCCTCTGGTACCTCAGTGGGAGGTCATCAATTGAGGCATCTGGGATGTCTAGAGTCAACCTCTCAAGGTTTTGCTCTAGATTCCCTATCACATCATCGCTCTATGGTACAAAATAGGTTTTGGCTCACCTGTCTAGTGGGGATTATCCCCTAGGTCATGATGCTTCGACATCTGCATGAAAACATTCAAGTGTCATTACCAAACATACAAAATATTAAACATCAAAACATAAAAACACAACTTCCATTTTAGGGTTTTTTTTTCTTACCAATATCACCCCACTGTCCTCTAGGTGGGAGTGGTAGGTCAGGGTCACCACTGAAGTCAATGCTCACATATGCATAGCCCTCCACCATGAGGACCTGATCTCTCAACCATCGAAAGAATGGGTCACCGAACTTTACCTTGCCTCTACTCGCTCCAGTATGGGCCATGATCCGGACCCATCTCTGCATGCGAGGGTCCTGTGCCCTCAACTTTGTAAATACCACTTGGGGTATCATCTGTGGAACCCGCTCGAAAAAAAAACAAGCTAGAATGGAACCGAAACCGAATTGCTTCAGCTCCCCCTGCCAACACTTGGTCAGCTGATCCTTGAAGATCGGAAGTAGATATTCCGCCCAGTTGAAAAATGTGGGCACCATGGCCTCTATGGCGTAAAGCATATGCGCTATAGATGGCTAGTGCACCCCTTGGCTTCCGACCACTTTCTATATGGTAAAAAAAACTATTGGTAGAGGGCCATCCACCACTTCTTTTATGGGAGATTTCTTCCCCGATGTCCTAGTCCCAGGAATGCAATGGTGGTTTATCAACTCCTAAGTAGTAATATCGCCTCCATGGGAACCAGTCAAAGAGATGGGAGAACCCCCTCTCAATAGTCCTGTCAGGAAGTAGATGTCCTCTACTTCAATTGTCAAAATGTGAGCACCAACTTAAAAATACTCTTGCTCTGGATTCCACATCCATAGTATATGTTCTAATAGTCGCTCATGTGATACCATACTGGGTGTGCGAAAAAACTTTAAAATACCACAGTCTCTCAACGCAGCTATACAACCCATTTTTTGTTTGGTAAATGCATCGTCATTGTCATGTTGCCTCTCTTTCCATATGGCCAATTTTTATTAATGAGAACCTGTCAAAAACCATCACAAGACCAATTAGAAACATTCCCAATCATTCAAATCATCAAATTTTAGCTAGTTTTTCTTATCCATACATTTTTGTTTACCCACAGTCGGCACCACCTATGTCTAGTTGAGGATAGGTGGTGGCACCACATATGTGCACTATTTTTGGCACGGTTCTAGTGGGGTACCACTTATCCCCCAAGGGATAAGAGTAGTTCCTGCTTCCATGGTTTTAGGGCTCACCCAATAGGCCCAAAACACCACCCAAAATCAAAATTGAAAGCATGAAATGAAAGAATAGGGTTTAAGCTATTACCTGGAACTGACGATGCGTGAATCTGACGGTAGATGCTCCCGATATCAGTGACTAAAAATCTGGCCAAGAAAATGCTCCAAAGGCTCTCCACTATGGGTAAATGGTAAAATGTTTTGATTTTTTACTATTTACATAACTTTTATATACATTTTAGGGTTTTAAATACTATAGTTTTGTTTTAAAATCATTTATTACTCAAAATCTCAGTCATAATCCTTTAAATGTCAGTTATTGGAGAATTTAACACTTGTTTTTCAAGTCATTGCAGGATAGAAGAGTGGTAGCAGTAAAATTTATGGGAATTCATTCTTTGACTTTTTCATACTACCATAAAACATAAAAAGTCTTTTGAGCATTTATTGCGAAACTTTGGTCACGCTCTCCAAATTTAGCATCAAAGGTCTAAGTCATTTTCTAATTCTTTTCAGACTCATAAAATCTCTCATCATGAAGAGAGTCATAGTGGAGTCTTCTTTAAACTCTTTTCAGGCACCTTAAATACGAAGAGATTGTCGAGTGATCTTGTTTTCTTCATGCTCATTAAAGAACTTGAAGAGTCGTTAATCTGATGGTAGGTTATCACTTTTTCGGTTCAGGTGAACTATTTTATGAAAAAGGACCCTATGGAGTCTTCTTCAGTGGTCATTCAGACTCTCTAAACATGAACGATACCGAGTTAACTTTCATTGGAATCATTAAATTAAACATTGAGAGACCCTTTTTTGGGAAGGAACCCCTCCTCTGTTAGGTTCATAAAACATATGAGTTTGGACTTGTCTTCATATGAGCTATAATGAGTTTTTTTAACCCTCTTTGAACTCATAAAACCGAAAAGAGGTACTCATCAACCATGATGGGGAAAGTCGGAAGGGAATAATTTTTCAAATAAATGCAATAGTTTGTCATTACCTTTGAACATGGTAGTTGTCTGCACATCATTTCAGTAAATTGGGTATTCAGCTGATCTCCATGACGACCCACTTTCATGAGTCATGTCACTCCTTTGAGTCTTTCAAAAGGATGCATTGTCCACTGTCGCACTGTGTGTTTGTCTGGTTTAGTCATGCTGCCAAGTATTTTGTCGTGCCGCCCGATGTTCAAAGGGAAGTTGAAGAATTTTACCTCTTCAGTCAAAACGGTCTCTGTGTTAGTATTTAGATTCAGTCTTATGGTTACCTTATTCACATCATTCCTGAACTTTGTTCTGGGTTTTGGTTGTCAATGTGGGACTCATCATGGCCCTCCTTCGATGAGACTATTCCTATCGACATCAACTCATCATCCGGGAAATAGTCTTAGAAAAAAAACTTAGTACCTTGAGATATGTATGCCTCAATGACAAATTATCTCACTCTCGACATAGGTTCACATCATTAACCTTTGATCAAATAGTTTTTTGACATCAAGACATCTATTCACACTCAGTACATTGTACTAGGGTACCTTGGGAATCATTGACATCAATGGTGATCTCCCTCACACTTGTTAACAATTCACATCATTGGCCAGTAATCAAGTGGTTTCTACCATGTTTGACTTCAGAACATTGTAATCACATGGATAGAATCATACTTTGTGGAAGATGAGCTGAAGACCCTAGTTATTTGTTTAGAGCTCATTTCTTTTCCCAGGTTGAGATGGAGTTTTGTATATCTAGCATGGATCCACATTTGTATGGTCATGGCTATGCTCAAATTTGTGTCTATATGACATAGATCTACATTGTATGTCTGGCAGCTATGTCTAAGTTTGAGTCCTCTATCACATGGATATACGTTGTATTCTACTAGCCATGCCTATTTATTCCTCTCATGGATCTACTTTGTATTGGTCCACAGCCATGAGCTGGTTACATTTGTCTATGAGTCAAAAGTATTGATGTACTACAGATGCCTACTCAACAACATTCTTCGACCGAGCTGATCACATTCTCACCTCGAAGTGACAACTTTTTCTCTCAAAGCTCTCACTTATTGTATACCTCTAAGCCTCATGATTTGGGGGGCATTTTGTTATACCTAAATCCTATCACCATCACGTGATGAGATCCTTAACCCCTTTGTTTTCCCTTAATCCCAAAACTTGGAGTGGAAACTTTCTCTAGATGTTAATTCTACTTGAAAAAATCTAGCTCCGTGCTTACCCTTTGGCTGATGAGCGGTACCTTATTTAGCATCGCCTGTGTCTTGTTATAGAGAAGTCATGCCATTTCCTATAGGATTTTATCTTAAAGTGGTTCTCATCTAAATCGCTATGTCATAAGGGAATAAAAGCGGTACCCTAGGTAAAATGGGAAAAGAGAATTTTCTTGAGGCTTCTAGATCATGATCCTCCTGTCCTCCCTTATCCCTATCAATATGGGTTAGTTGAGCTCAATATCCATCTTGCTAGGATCTTAGAGCCACCTCACCCACAATTCTCTCAACTATCTCTATCCATTGAGCCTTATAAATACAAGCCCATATCCATAGTTGAGGCAGAGAACTAAATGGTATTGTTATGTTGTTGAATTGACTACCTAGTCCAATCATTGGAGAGAACAAGAGAGCAAGTTGGAGCTTTTGGGGATGAAGTGTTTGTCTCGTGGAGAAGTTTTTGAACACTAAGGCAATGGTTGTAAGCTTATTCATTCATTCTTCATGAAAATCTTATTTATGTCCCACATATCTGTTGTTTTGAATTCACATGTATATGTTACTAGATTCTTTAGTCACTAGTATGGATGTGTAGATGATTTTTTGGTAGCTTTGATGTGCTTGTTTGTTTGACATTTTTTCAGGTACACAGGTTCATGTTCAAAGAAGTATTCTAGGTGTTTACAAAATTCAGGGAAGGTTTTCATCCTTTGTTGTTCACTCATTTGTTCTAGATCTGAACCATTCAGACCAGAGGAACAAATCTTGTCTGCAAAAGGTGCAATATTCATGATAACAAGGTTTGACCCAGATATACCAGCCCTATTGTTACCACCTAAGTTGTACTTAGTAGTTTTTTATCAAGTGATCCTAGTGAACCGGACAAGGATAACTTGTTCGGACTTTAGAAGACCTTCAGTCTTACTTCTGGGAAGCTTTGTTGTACTATATCACATGTTCATACCCCATGGGGGAATTGTAATAAATGTTCTAGCATGATAATGTCTATAAAATACTCAGTATCTTAGACTTTATTTGTCAATCCGATCAGCCCAAGGTATTTTTTCCCTTGGTTGTTATTGGTTGTTGAATAAACGACTGATAAGTTCTAAGTTTTCCACTCCATACCTCCAAAGTTGGGGTGGTCGGCTTGGAATTTAGGCCTATTGAGGTTATTAGAGTCTATGTGTCAATGCATAAACATTCTAGGCATCATGTTCGAGTCATATGAACATGTCTAAGTCCCCCTAGGTTTCTTCAATTTTTCATTTTTTTAATTTTTTCAGTGTTTTTTATTAAAATTTATTTTTTCCAAAACTTAGGCTATTTTTTAATAGTTTAATTTGAAAAATTGATTTTGTAATAAAAGTGGGCCAAATAATCGGTTTCAATAATGTAGGTGCTCATTTTCAAGATAAGAGCACCATGTAAACCCATGGACCCACTATTTCCTAGTTTTGAGTGTTTTTCCATCACTCAGGTCAGAAAGCCCCAAAAAATCAATTATTGATTATTTTAATTAATAAATTGATGAATAATGGAGCAAATCCAAAATCCTAGATCAGTGGATTCTCAGCCGATTTGATTGAAATCAGTCAGATCTAAACCAAATTGACTGGATCTGACAAATCCTTGACTGAAGGAGGTGATTTGGACAGATCCATAGTTGAACTTTAGCATCCTTTATGGGGAATTTCACCCTCCCTCTCTCCTCCACACATTTGGGCTCATCTGGATGAGTTTTAGTGGATGCTTCAGTCAACAGGTTGAGGTGTCTATTAGATCATCTCTCCGATTGACAGTTTCACTCAGTGAGACTCAGATCTGGCTCAGTTAGAAACATATCATGCATTGATGGACTCTCCTTCAGCTATAGTGGTCTATCTCCTTGGGATTTGTGCCCCCTGGGCTGGATCTCCTATTTTTTGTATAAATAAAGCTCAGGATGCCTCTTCCAAGCTAGTTAGAGTTGGATTGAAGGGCTTGCTATTGTAATACTATTGTAATCTTTTGATTGTTGGAATAAATAAGCTTTGGAGGCCAAATGGTGTAATGCTCTCATGTGTGTGGATTAAGCATTGTCTTACGGTTATTTATGTTGCCGGCTTTTCTCTCAATTTCTGTATCTGAACCCTGTCTGGCTTGAACGATTCAGCTGAATCAATAGGAGTATAGTTGGGAAAGTAAGGTTACTTGTTTTTTATATATCTCATAGCATATATGTTTTAAGATCTAGATTATACATGTTTAATAAGTTTATTTTCATGTAATTCTTATCTCTTTTTCATATATATATCCCGATCTCATGAGGTTTCGTGTAGGATTGTGTGTTTAGATTTCAGGTAGCAAGGATTGGATGAGCTATAGATATAGTTTCACTCCACTGTACATCCAAGAAATTTTTGAAGGCATTTACCCTCTATATTCCACTAACAAGTTTCCATTGCAGATCCATCCAACAACGGGTATTTCCCCTTCTCTTCCTCCTTTCTATTAAAATCAATCTTCTGGTTACCTGTCTCTTCCTCTTATGATCAGATCTAGTTCTAAGAATCGAATATATATTGTTAAATCTATTTTATAAGATTATTGCTGCTTATATCTATAATTTCATAAAGAATATCATTTCATAAACATAGATCTAGGTGTAGGAATTTCCCTTTTTGCAAATAGATAAAGCATAGATCTAAAGCTTGCTCATAAGGTAGTTTATTTTTTCATTCTTCAAAGATTTAAATTCTGCAAGAAAAGTGCATATCTCATTGGCTACCCAAACAGAAATCCAATATCCCAAGGAAAGCTTGCTTTCCTTGGTTCCTTTTCGCAAAACTAGATTAGCCCCTTTTAACATTTTTTTACAATTTTTTACTTAGTTTTTTTTTCGGTAACTAGCGTGGTGTCCCAAAACACTTTTAAAGTGTGTTTGGGAATATTTTATTTTAATTTATCACTATTTTTTAGCAGTTCTAACAAAAAAGAGAAGAAGACTCTGCCCATTTTCCAACTCTTCGACGAACCAAAGCTTCTCGGAAGCTTCCCCCACCACTGTGTTTTGATTTTAGCTTGTTACAAGCTTGTTGTAATCCTTTGGATCCCAGATAACAAGGACCAAAGTGCATAAATTTCAATTTTCTGATATTATAAATCGCTGCTAATAAAAACAAAATATCTTTTCGAGCCTGTTCACCATCCCCCCTGGGGGAATTTGGGTCCGTGTCTTTTTTTCTGCTTTTCATTTATCTTTTTTTAGTCTAGCGTAGTTATAATCTGCAGGGTAGTATACTTTGATTTATAACCATTTGCATATTCCATATCTGAGGTTTCAAATTACTTTTAATACTTACCCCACGGCTTCCTGATTGACTCGAAAGGGGAAAGAGATGTGTGGTAGGACTAATTAAGAAATCAGCATTGTGTATCTTTGTTTTCTTTTATATCAACTGTTTCATCAGCTATAATAAAATTAACCCCTCCTTGATTCCAGGATTGA
>LPNX010949960.1:7630-21392 GCA_001517045.1 Pseudotsuga menziesii | reverse complement strand
TTAATAGGGTCTACCCCCCTTAGCTTCGTTAGGAGTTGAGCCTAAACAGAGGAGTCAAGAACAAGGTGACAGCCTTGACTCAAGACTTGCCCCCAAGGACACACCAAGTGGCTTGAAGATTTCCGCCATGTGACCCAAGTGTGTGAAAGGCATCAACACTTTTTGGCGTCGTTGCTGAGGATAAATCTTCTTATTCCTGAGTACGACTTTTGTTTTTTTCCTTTTTTTTTTCTTTGTTTGATGAATGCTTAGAGTAGATCTTTAATTTTCATCTGGCGACTCCACTGACTTTTTTCCAGTTTTTATTTTTACAAAGAAAAGCAAAAAATAATTTTTGTGAAAAGATTTATAAATGCTTAATTTTCCTTTTCAAATGGCGACTCCATTGAAGGGATAAAACCCTGTTATCTCATAAAATTGTGAAGTTTTTTTGTGTGTATATGATCCCATGTGACATGTTAAAACCTTTAAAGCTCATCACTTGATGGATCTACCTTTTCAGTACAAGGTTTAATGGTTATATCAAATGCATACTATTAATTTTTGATATGGATGAATTAAAGGAGAAATATGGTGCCCAGATAACTGGAATTTTTCAGCCTATCGATTTCTCAAACATCCCCGGTTTTCCTAACTCTTGTAATGGTGTGGGGGATGCATATAAATGGCTTCCAGTTTTTCATGGAAATTATGGTGATTCAGCTATCTGGCATGTCAAATATTTCCTTCAGTTGATGGTTGACTTCAATATTCTTCATGAAGACATTATGATGGAAATGTTTCCTGGTACTTTTTGGGGTGAGGCCTGTTGTTGGTTCTATCAGGGCCTTCCTAATAAATGTATAACTTTTTTTCCAAGCTTCCTTTGGATGTTTTTAGAGAAGTGGCATGATGGTAGGGGTAGTATGAATGGTTTGAAAAAGTTCCTTGAAAAGATCTGTACCTTCTACCTATTTGGGACAGAGTATCACATGGAAACATATGATGGACCTTTTGCCATGATACAAAGTATTGAAGAATTGGAATCACTTCTTGAACATTTAAGTGAAGAGGAGGTCCATGATACTCCCATCAAAGAGTTTCCTCATAGTTATTCAAGAAAGGAAGTAATTACGCAGCTTATTAAAGAATATGAGGTATCTCCCAATACACAACAAGATTTTGAGGAAGGGAAAATCTAGGATAATCCCATTGAAGAGCTTTAGGAGGAGCCCATGATGAAACACATTGTTGAAGACTCTCCTCATGTCACCATAGCTGAAAACATTGAATATTTGAGGTATTCTCAAGTGTGTTGCAATGCTGATATCTTTCCAGAAATCCCTCCAGAGAAATCCACTAAGCAACACATACCAAGTGATCCCACTGAATATGTCCAAAACGTTCCTTGATTGAAGATAATATTGAAGATCCTCTTCATGATATCATAATAGAAGCCTATAAAGAAACTTATGATAAGATCAGTATGGTGTGTGGTGACACTAGACCTTGTTCTCCACATGTTGATGAAGGTTTGGAAATTTTATTGCCTTGCAACATTTTTTCTAAAGAATATTGTTATGAATACAAGGAAGACATGGATAGGCAGAAGCATGATGCCATGGATGAAGAGTCCCCCACATATGACATGGATGGGAGTGATGACTATTAGAATTTCATAGATAATCCAACTTGTGAAAATATTATTAAGAATTCCATCCATGGTATGTCCAGCAAGGGAAGTGTCTATTCAAAAAATTGTGGAAGTCCAATCTACGATACGTCCATAGAGGGGAGCACAGATCTGGATAACTGGGAAAATCTTAATATGGAAGAGGAGCATTCAGAACCTTCACATGGTCATTCAGAGTCATAAAATTTAGATCTGCACAAAGGTATCAATAATGAATACATTGAGAAGCAGTGTTGTGAAAATTCAGATGTGATGCAATCAGTGGAATATCATTCTCAACCATCTTTTTCACATATAGAGGTTCCTTGTGATTTGGAGCTACTTGGGGCTCGTGCAACGAGTTATCATTTGACAAGCCCCAATGATCAGTATGATGATGTAGTTAGTATTCCTCATTGTGTCGATTGGTGTATCAGTCCTATCCAATCATTGATAGAAGCAGCATGCACGAGCACATACCATTTTGGGAAGCAATTTGGTAAAGTATTATATTCTTATGATCTCCCATCCATCCCGCCCATTCTGGATCATCACGCAGGTTTGCATTTTCTGAATAAAGTATCCTTACTTTGGCTGGTAACCAAAGACAAGGAATTTTTTTTTATGTTAATAAAATGCTTAGGTGGTTACATTGGATTTTTTATTACACTTAACCCTTTTTATATCATGCTTAGAGTAGGAAAAAAAGCTCCTTGAAAGAGAGCATTTACTTTCTGCATTTCTATTTTATACTTAGCTATAATAAAAATTTGCTTCTTTTAGTTAGTTACATTTATTTTGTTTAAATAAATCAGCTTAATGGTTCATTTGGTTTTTTATAAAACTTGTGCTACTGAGGCTTTTCTTGTTAAGTTGAGATATTTTTACAGGGTATATAAACTAGAGATTCTGATGTTCTCGTATCCTCTCCTTTCTTTAAAGACTAGATCGAGCACACGTCCCACAGTTGGAGCTAGAATGTTACCACCTAAGTTGTACTTAGTGTTTTTTTATCAAGTGAGCCTAGTGAACCAGACAAGGATAACTTGTTTGGACTTTAGAAGACCTTCAGTCTTACTTCTGGGAAGCTTTGTTGTACTATATCACATGTTCATACCCCATGGGGGAATTTTAATAAATGTTATAGCATGATAATATCTATAAAATACTTGGTCTCTTAGACTTTATTTGTCAATCCGATCAGCCTAGCGTGTTTTTTCCCTTGGATATTATTGGTTGTTGAATAAATGACTGATAATTTCTAAGTTTTTCACTCCATACGTACAAAGTTGGGGTGGTTGGCTTGGAATTTAGGCCTATTGAGGTTATTATATTCTATGTGTCAATGTATAAACATGCTAGGCATCATGGTCGAGTCATATGAACATGTCTAAGCCCCCCTAGGTTTTTTCAATTTTTCATTTTTTTGATTTTTTCAGTGTTTTTTATTAAAATTTAATTTTTCCAAAACTTAGGTTATTTTTTAATAGTTTAATTGGAAAAAATTATTTTGTAATAAAAGTGGGCCAAATAATCAGTTTCAAACATTTAGGTGCTCATTTTCAAGCTAAGAGCACCATGTAAACCCATGGACCCACTATTTCCTAGTTTTGAGTGATTTTCCATCACTTAGGTCAGAAAGCCCCAAAAAATCAATTATTGATTATTTTAATTAATAAATTGATGAATAATGGAGCAAATCCAAAATCCTAGATTAGTGGATTCTCAGTCAATTTGATTGAAATCAGTCAAATCTGAATCAGATTGACTGGATCTGACAAATCCTTGACTGAAGGAGGTGATATGGACAAATCCAGAGTTGAAATTTAGCATCTTTTATGGGGAATTTCTCCCTCCCTCTCTCCTCCACACGTTTGGGCTCATTTGGATGAGTTTTGGTGGATGCTTCAGTCAACAGGTTGAGGTGTTCGTCACATCAGCTCTCCGATTGACAGTTTCACTAAGTGAGACTCAAATCTGGCTCAGTTAGACACAGATCAGGCATTGATGGACTCTCCTTCAGCTACAATGGTATATCTCCTTGGGATTTGCACCCCCCTAGGTTGGATCTCGTATTTTCTATTTAAATAAAGCTCAGACTGCCTCTTCCAAGCTAGTTAGAGTTGGATTGAAGGGCTTGCTATTGTAATACTGTTGCAATCTTTTGATTGTTGGAATAAAGAAGCTTTGGAGGAAAAATGGTGTAATTCTCTCATGTGTGTGGATTAAGCATTGTCTTACGACTATTGATGTTGCCGGCTTTTCTCTCAATTTCTGTATCTGAACCCTATCTGGCTTGAATGATTCAACTGAATCAATAGGAGAATAGTTTGGCAAGTAAGGTTACTTGTTTTTTCTATATCTCATAGCATATATGTTTGAATATATAGATTATACATGTTTAATAAGTTTATTTTCATGTAATTCTTGTCTCTTTTTCATATATATATCCAGATCTCGTGAGGTTTTGTGTAGGATTGTGTGTTTAGCTTTCAGGTAGCAAGGATTGGATGAGCCGTGGATCTATTTTGACTCAACTATACATCCAAAAAAATTTTGAAGGAATTTCCCCTCTATCTTACACTAACAAGTTTCCATTGCAGAACCATCCAACAACGGGCCTTTCCCCTTCTCTTCCTCCTTTCTATTAAAATCAATCTCCTGGTTACTTGTCTCTTCCTCTTATGATCAGATATAGTTATAAGAATTGAATATATATTGTTAGACCTAGTTTATAAGAGTATTTCTACTTATATCTATAATTTCATAAAGAATATCATTTCATAAAGGATATCATTTCATAAAGATAGATCTAGGTGTAGGAATTTCCTTTTTTGCAAGTAGGTAAAGCATAGATCTAAATCTTTCTCATAAGGTAGTTTTGTTTTTCATTCTTAAAAGATTTAAATTCTGCAAGAAAAGTTCATATCTCATTGGCTTCCCAAACAGCAAGCCAATAACCCAAGGAAATCTTGCTTTCCTTGGTTCCTTTTTGCAAAACTAGATTAGCCCATTTTAACAATTTTTTACTTAGTTTTTTTTTTCGGTAACTAGCAAGGTGACACAAAACTTTTAAAGTGTGTTTGGGAACATTTGATTTTAATTTCTCACTATTTTTCAGCAGGTATAACAAAAAAGAGAAGGAGATTCTGCCCATTTTTCAACTCTTGGACGAACCAGAGCTTCCCAGAAGCTTGCCCCACCGTCGTGTCTTGATTTTAGCTTGTTACAATATTGTTGTAATCCTTTGGATCCCAAATAACACGGACCAAAGTGCATCAATTTCAATTTTCTGATATTATAAATCGCTGCTAATAAAAACAAAATATATTTTCGAATAGGCTCTTTCTAGCCTATTCACCATCCCCCCTGGGGGGATTTGCATCTGTGTCTTTTTCTTTGCTTTTCGTTTATATTTTTTTTAATATAGTGTAGTTATAATATACATGGTATCATACTTTGATTTATAATAATTTCCATATTCCATATCTGAGGTTTCAAATTAATTTTAATACTTACCCCACGACTTCTCGATCGACTCGAAAGGGGAAAGAGATGCGTGGTAGGACTAATTAAGAAATCGGCATTGTGTATATTTGTTTTCTTTTTTATCAACTATTTCATTAGCTATAATAAAATTAACCCCTCCTTGATTCCATGATTGAGATCCACTTGGATCGAACGAGGTTCCTAGAGGGTTTTCTTTTTTAACAAGAACACCTATCTCAAAATTTACTAAATTTGACAAGACTTCGGTGTGTATGCTCTGCACTTGGCTGCGGTTTGTTTGATTATTCAAGATGCATAAAAATCACTTGAGTGACTAGAATAATTAGGATTCACTCTCCCAAATTGACAAACCATCAGGTGAAAATCCAACACGTCAATCAAACCATTATGGTGGCAAAATACCCAAAGGAAGCGGGAACTCCTAAAAAGTGACCTCAGGGCATCAATCTCTGTTACACCTGCAGGTGCATTATGAACAATAGACTTAGAGACTCCATTCAACCCACATATTCCTTGCAGGTAGCCGCGAAGTTTTAGTTTTGGACGTACTGCAAGTGCTCTCAGGTATATCTGGAGTCCACCTCTTCGCCTAATTTTAATCAACTCATATTTCACATTAACTTAAAACGTACCAAAAGGAAATCACAAAACATTCACTCCAAGAAAATGCAAGTAAATTGATTATATTTTAACTTCATTTTAAGGCACTGGCTATTTTCTTTCTATATATATATTGTGTCTCAGCATTGTGCTTTCATGCGTTCATTTTATATCTTGTCATCTATGGTTGTTTATGGTTAAATTAAAAACTCCTTAGTAACTCATTCAATTTAACATCACCATACTAAATAATTTTTCCTTAGTAACTTAATAGGGTCTACCCCCCTTGGCTTCGTTAGGAGTTGAGCCTAAACGGAGGAGTCAAGAACAAGGTGACTATTGGAATATATTAAACCCACTCACAACTTAGGATAAAATAATTAATCATTCTTTGATTAATTATTCACCCACTAGCTTAATTAGGTGGCACCTTAAAGTCAATGCATGCCATCGATATCCTAGGAATGAGTTATTTCTGATTCTGGGTTCATCTAGAATTAGTATGCAGGACCTTATAGCAGATTCTACTTTTTTCTGCTTTTTCTGCTTTTTCTGCTTTATCCTGCTTTTCTATGGATAAGATAAAAGCTAGTCAACTAGGAAACTGGGTGCTTTTGTTTCCAACCCATCCTCCATTAGTTTTTCTCCATTTTCTAGTATTAGCATGTTTTTTCCATCTCCTTGAAAACTCACTCATGCTTTTGCCAACTCGTGAGGTCCTTGATAGATTTGGTAAGTGCTTTAGCCACCTATGGGGGTTTGCTATAATTTGGTAAGTCAACCTTTTTGAGCTTTATGAGTTGTTTTCATACAATTAAATTTTCCTATGAGGGATGTACTATTTATGTACACTATTATTCATCATTATTCAATGGAAGGATACACACCAATATTCATCTCTTCATTCATGTGATTCAGTCTCTTTTCTTCTCTCTATTTTTCCTGTGTATGCTTGTGAGAATTCTTAGTAGCAAGATCTATTTCCTATGATTCTTATTAGCATCATTGCACATAGCATTGATCTATTATTTCTATAGTGAAAGCCTTGACTCGAGACTTGCCCCCAAGGACACATCGAGTGGCTTGAAGATTTCTGCCACGTGACCCAAGTGTGTGAAAGGAGGAAACACCTATCAGTGGAGCTTGGGGGAAAAGTTGTTTCATTTCAAGTGGAAGTAGTAGATTCCTCGTTAGATTACAACTTCCTTTTAGGAAGAAATTGGTTTTACACCATGACTGTTGTCGCTTCGATGGTATTTCGAACTATCTAATTTCCGCATCTAGGGAGAATTGTCACCATTGACCAACTTGATTTCTGTATACCAGATGTTCCTACCTCTATGGATAATAAAATCCCTATGTTAGGTCAGTCCCCTCCTCCTTACTAGTTGATTGGGGTAGGCATGCTGAAAGATTCATCCCTTATGGGGATTTTTCCATCAACTCCTCCTAACAAACACACGGTGACAATAAATATGATTTCGTCATTTGATTATGATCCAAAGTGAAAACAAATTGTTGATTCCACCTCGTTGAGTCCACATGAATAAATGTACAACATTATCCAAGCCCTTTTCGAGGACCACACCGACGAAATTCATCTGGTGACTTTGGACCCTTACCACCTACCCTACTGGTTAGAACCCTCTCTTCCTATTCTGGATTATCTCTCCCATACTTTTCCTTTTGATGAGTCCATTATGGAGATCATGAGTATGAACGAGCCTATATGGGAGGATCATCATCATAGATCCTCATTCCTCCCCAACACCAATTCGGTAGACCATGATTTTGCATCCCTTTTTCCCACTAATATTGTCAACACACCTCAAAATCCTATATTGTTGCATAACACAAATTATGAAGGAAACATAAGCAACATTACTCAAACAAATCCACTTGACATATCAGCCAAGCCTGACACCCTTGAGCATGTTCATGTTGGGTAGAATTTCCCAGCAGAAGAATATGAAGCATATAGAGCACTTTTCAAAAAAATTCGCGATGTTTTTTCCTGGTCTTACGAAGAAATGTCGAGGATAGACCCATCCATTGTGTTCTATGAAATCAAAACCTATCCCATTGCTATACCTGTGAAGAAAAAACTAAGGCAAGTCCATCCATGGAAAGCCACAGCTATCAAAGCAGAAATAGAGAAACTTCTCAAAGCAGTGTTTATTTATCCCATACCTCTGATGGAATGGGTATCGAACATCATCCCTGTCAATTAAAAATAGGGAAGGATTAGATTCTGCATCGATTTCTGAGATTTGAACAAAGCTTGTCCCAAAGACGACTTTCCCACTCCACATAATGACCAGATTATCGACAATAGTGCCGGAAGTGTCATATTTTCATTTATGGATGGATTTTCGGGATATAATCAGATTGATATTTTACCCATTGATCAGCACAAGACAACATTCATTTTCCCATGGGGAACCTTTGCATATCGGAAGTTACCATTTGGCCTCCAAAATGCTGGAGCCACTTTCCAGCACGCTATGTCCTATGTGTTTCACAATATAAAACATATTGTTGAACCATACCTTGATGATCTCCTAGCCCATTTAGAGTGACAGGAGGACCACCCTAGTCATCTTAGAGACATTTTCCTGAGATGCCGTCACTATAACATATGACTCAATCCTCATAAATGTGTTTTTTGCATTAAGACGAGACATCTGTTAGGTTTTGTGGTTTCTAAGGATGGCATCCAGATAGATCCCTTGAAAATTGCCGCTATTTTAGCTCTACCATCCCCAACCAACCTTCTAGAACTCTAAAGTTTGCAAGGGAAGGCAAACTTCATCCACCGTTTCGTGTGTAGTTTTGTAGAGAAAACACATGGTTATATGCGTCTCCTTAAGAAGGACACTCCATTCTTTTGGGATGCCCAACCCAACAAGCCTTTGATAATACAAAAAATGCTCTTACTCATTGACCTGTGATACAACCCCCAGATTATTCAAAGGATTTTATCCTATACATTGTTGCCTCCATTTCTACCATCGCTATCGTTTTGGTGCAAGAGAATCCTGATGGCTAGGAGCACGTGATCTACTATGCTAGTAAGAATCTCATGGATTTCGAAACTTGATATTCACGAATGGAGAAATTAGCATTGGCCACGGTCATTTCTATTCTGAAATTTATTCAGTACATTTTTCTTCGCAAAAACACCGTATTGGCAGACCAGAACCCTATATATTACATCCTATATTGTCAGGTGCTCGGGGGAAAGTACTCCTGATGGATAGTAATCCTACAAGAGTTTGATCTGTAATTTTCCAAAGCTACATCAAAGAAATCCTTGGTCTTTGTTGAGCTAATGTGTGATCTTCCCTATGCTTTGATGAAATCTGAGCCCAGTGATTCATTCTGGGATGAATTCCTATTCCTGATAAGCACCATTGACCCATGGTATGGAGATTTGCTCATTTATCTCTAGACACAATGGTTTTAGCCTACTCTATCCCATGACAATCACCATCGTATCCATCACCAAGAAAAATACTACCTCATCTTAAATGACACTTTGTATAGACGTGGTATCGATTCTATTCTCCGGCAATGCCTTACCCACGAGGAAGCTAAACAAGTTTTGAATGATTGCCACTCTGGGGCATGTCGCAATCATCTATCTAGGATGGATACATACCAGAAAACCCTTTGTGCTATCTATTTCTGGCCTTCAGTCTTTAAATATTGTCATGAGGTTGTTAATAAATGCCCACCATGTCAACATTTTTATCCAAAAAAGTGCACTCATCTTGCTCCATTAAAATCTGTTACTGGCGTTGGCCCTTTCACCAAATGTGGTATTGATTATATGAATTGTAAGGCTACCTCAGTTGGGGGCCATGGTTACATCATCATAGCCATTGAATATTTTACAAAATGGGTTGAGGCCATGCCTACATATGTAGAGGATGGTAAGACTGCTACTTTCTTCCTATTCAATCATGTGATAGCAAGATTCAGAATCCTAAAGTCCATAGTTATTGATCATGAATCACATTTCCATAATCAAATGATAGAGGAACTAAGTGCAAAGCTAGGTTTTCTCCATGAAAACTCTATGCCCTATTATCTGCAAGCTAATGGTCAAATCAAGGCCATTAATAAAGTTTTGAAAATGATGCTTCATTGGATGGTCGGAGACCATAAATCCGACTGGTACCATATACGTTTCTCCACTCTTTAGGCTTACAGGACTTCGGTGAAAGCAACTATTAGTTTCACACCTTCCCAGCTTGTCTATGGACTAGAAGTTGTCTTGCCGATTCAATGTTAGATTCCATCCTTAAAACTTGTCGTTGAACTTCTCCCAGACACTTCCACAGAGGAAGAGATATTTCTATACTTGAATAACCTTGACGAAACTAGAATAGATGTTGCCTTAGATAATGAGGCACACAACAAACATGTTAAGGCACAGTATGACAAGTCTATCCAACCTCGTGCCTTTAATGAGGGTGACGTAGTTTTGACTTATGATCAGAGATATGAAAAACTAGGGAAGGAGAAGTTTGAATCCATGTGTTATGGTCCTTTAATCATTTCCAAAGTTTTAGAGAAAGGGGCCTATGAACTCATGGCCTATGACGGAATCCCCTTAGGACAACCCCACAATGGGTTGTACCTGAAGCAGTACTATGCCTATATCTCTCTTGGATAGTATCTTGTCACTACTACATTTGGACCAAAAATCCGACGGCCGTCATGTCGGATTTTCGACACTTTCCTATCGCATTGACGACACTTTGATTTTTTCTTAAGCGTCGGAAACTTGGCGTCGGTTCTCCGACACTTAAATACCCGTCGGTTAAGTGACACTTAACTAACCATTGGTTAAATGTCCACCGTCGGATAAGTGACAGGTATAACCGTCGCTTAAACCATGGTTCTAAAGAGTAAGCATCGCAAAAACGACATTAAAAGCTGTCTCTTAAGCGACGGATATGAAGACAAGGCGTCGCAAAAACGACATTAAGAGCTGTCACTTAAGCGACGGAGATGAAGAAAAATCGTCGCATGTTCGACAGCTAGATCTGATTTAAAAAAAAAAACCTTGAATATCCAGCCAGGCACCGTCGCTTAAGTGACGCGTATTAATAAGAGGCGTCGCAAAAACGACATTAAGAGCTGTCGCTTAAGCGACGAGTATTACTGTGAAGCGTCGCATTTGCGACAGCGAGATCTGATTTTTTTTTTTTAAACTTTGAATATCCATCCAAGAACCGTCGCTTAAGCGACGCGTATTAACAAGAAGCATCGCATTGTCGACAGATATATCTGTCGCTTAAGCGACGGCAGTGAATTTAAAAAAAAAATATATATATATTAAATATCCATAACCTATATCACCTGTGCAACTTGTGACTGCAGTAGTAGTAATGCATAACCACCAATATATGACCAATTTATTCGTAATTAATGGTAAGTGGATTTATTTATAATAAATATCATACTTAGAAAAAATTTTAAAAACCCACTTTACCATTGTGATGCCGAAAATTTGAATGACCGAGTAGTAAAAGGTTCTGCTTTCAAAGAGGGAATGTAAAAGGCTATGGTATTTTGTTCTTGTACTGGGTTAGAATCTACAATATCTTTTATAATGATGAATTCTCATAGTTCAAGGAAGAAGCCCCCAACTTGCCAGAATATCAACAAGTCTCACCTACATGCCATTGTTGCACAACCAACCATTATGCCCTTCATCAATTCGGTAAAATGGATGATGGATTGTGTATACAACCCTACCAGGGATCAAATTTGAACTGCAGGGTCCCATTTCGCTTTGAAGGGTTAGTAGATAGTGAGCCCTTCAATGCTGATATGCAAAAATAAATCATTCTTTTCATTTGAAAATGTAATAGTAAATCCATGGGTCATTATTGTTTTTAATGGATTTTTATTAAATGTTATTAAAGTTGTAATTTGCCAGTAGAGATCGAAATTTCCAATCTGTGACCTGCCCATTCAAATCTGTTCTCTCTGTATACCTTTGGAAAGATTCAAATCAGTACTTTACTTTTAACTCTAGTTTAGGAATGGTCATAATGGAGAGCATGGTCTTCATCATCGTTGAGACGCAGGAATGAGCAGAGTGTGAAGTGGGTAATGCGTAGTGGGTGAGAGGAATGAATGACCCTGAGATTGAAAAGGTGGCCCGTGGGTACAACAGCCACACCGTAAAACCAAAACCACGACTCCCAAAGGACCAGTGTCCCAGTTCCATTCAAAGTTCACATAAATGCACCGAGCACTTGTTGGCAGCAATCAGACTGGGCAGGCCGATTGACAGTGACACCCTGGTCCGTAACTGAGTCACCTCACGTCCAGACTTTACTGTGACCACCTACTCACTGAGCCCAAAGGGCTTCCACCCTGTCACTGCCAATTCGTCAATTACAACTGAGGTCCATCGTGACCTGTCACCCATCCATAACCTATATCAATCAAAATGAAGAAAGAGATATAAAGTTACATCACGAAAATGTTCAAACACAAGTTGTGATCTAGATATTATATGAAAAGGAAAGAAAGAAAAACAATAAGATTAAGTTATGATAGTCGCAAAGTACAAGAAAGAGATGGATAATTCCTATAAGGAAATCGACCCAGAATTTTTAAAAGCTATAGAGGTATACGCTAATATTGTATTTTCCCTGCCAAAAATAATATCATTTTGATCAAGTTTCTATATAGGAGCTTGGTGCATGCAGATAACTAGCTGTGCACAACTATAAAACAAGGTTGATCATTCATCATGGCAATCAGCAGTAAGTTAAGCAGGACTCGTATATAAATGAAGCAATCAGCAATCAGCAGTAAGTTGAGCATGACTCCTAGATAAACGCACAATGAAGCAGAGAAAGCAACTTTGTCAGTGATGTTCGTTGATTGCTATCAGAGAATTGAAGCATAGGAACATGTAGATAATTCTGGTTGATCCTCAAGGGCACCTAACACAACCCTGACAGGGTTGAGCGATGATCTAAAAATACGTTTGAAGTTCCAATTTTCTTGTAATGTAATCCTTACTTCCTAATCCCCGCTTGTTTTTTTCCTCTTTAACCCAATTATCCAAAATTATAATCGCCATAGTTTACCTCAAATATATTATCATATAAGTTGAGGTAACTACGTTTCCCGAAACTCTATCCCCCCAAAATGAGCATTTTCAGTAATTCCGTCCGATGCTAAGCCTAAAATAACCCTGTTCAACTCTAGCAAGTTCCCACTCCCAAACTCCTTTCCGGTCCCCTGTTTCATGCATTTATTTTTATATCTATGATTTGAAAATAAGAACTAATGGTCAAACTAGCATCAGCAATTCTAAATGACTGTATGCACATTTTCAAAGTATAGCCAAAAAAGTGGAATAAGAACAAATACCCCATCCTATATTAAGCTAAATTAAAAATGAGTAGACCACAATCCACTGAGTTTAAAAGTAGTCCAACCTTCTCAGGAGTGAGATCAAAAGTTCTATCACCAATTGTAAATGATACAGTGGGCATGCTTGATAGGTTATTGCAATCCACAGCTACCTGTCCATTAGGGTTTGGCAACCGGTCACAAAGCAGGACATTGTAATTTATAACATCATAACCATCAGTAGATAACAAGTACCAATTGTTGCAAAATTCATTTTATTGTAGATAAACTAGGCCATATAATGATAGTCTCTCTTTACCTGATTGAGATATGTCATAATTTGGTCCTTGGACGCATTCCTAGCTATCTGATTCTTTGCCCATACCACTGCCATCTCACAAGTAGCACACATGCCACTGCTACTGGCTGATGTTTCCTCGTTACCTTTCTCAAGAACACTAGCAATTCGCATACTGTACATGTGCAGCACTTATGTTAAAGGCTGTTTCGTGATATCAAAATGCAATTTGAAAAAGTAAAATGCCATTAATTAAGATTGGTTAGAAAAATCATCTCACCCGACATCTCTAGTACCATCAAATGAGCATAAAT
>LPNX010949933.1:63040-147652 GCA_001517045.1 Pseudotsuga menziesii | reverse complement strand
TATTTTAGATGTGCATATAATGATATGCTCACCCATTATTTTCACTTGTTTGCCTCTTGTCCAGTTGTCAGGACAGTTGTAGAGGCTTGGAGGCTGGTATCGGTAGGACGGTTCAGGCTGCTTGACCAGTGGTGTGAGTTTGTGGAGGTACTATTGCAAATTTTGAGCAAATTATTTATATTTGTTTTGAAGAATATTTTGTTAATATTTCTACAGGTCTGTTTATATCTTTCCATAGTTCCCCTGGAATTTGGGGCATCTAGTCTTTTTTGTTTGTTTTGATGGGAATATTTGCTTATCCAATTCCATTTAGAAAATTAGATATGCCTCCTTATCTACTTCACTGACACTTTATTTTTTAATGAACCTTGGATCTGTTCATTTTGTTCACTGACACTAAAGGTCTTGTTTGCAGATTTAACAGCCTTGTTTGCAGATTTAGTAGACTCTGAAAAAAAATAGATATTGATATATATATTCTTCAACTTGAGCTACAAGATATGGGCATTGATGATCCGGATTTTATCCAACTTGTAAAGGAAGTTGAAGGATTGGAGCAAAAGTTGTTTGCTCATCCCTTTTATAAGGTGACTTTTATGTTGACTTTCTACTGTCAGCTGTCTTATGAGAGGCTTATTGTTCTTGACTGACTATGTTTATAATTAAATAATTTGAGGATATGTTTTGATATTTCCATGCTACAGTATGAACAGGATGAAGACCAGTTGAAGTCTTTTCGAAGAAAAGCACAGCTAAATAGTGCCCAAATCAAAGCTAAAGGTTTTTTGCTTGTACAAGATGCCAAAAATGTATATATGTAGGCATTGCAGTCAACTTATATATGTAGGTTTTTTGCTGGTGCTATTCATTGCTTTTAAGTGAAGGGTTCAATTGTCTAGAGGGGCACCATTGTCTGAAGAAAATACACAGGAGTTTACACATTCAGATTTGAGAAGTTCCAAATATTTCCAGTGCTTGGGAAAACTCCATTCTTGCAAATTGTTTCAGTATTCTATTAGCAGTGAGCACTCATATATTGCGAAAATCGACTTCCTGTAGAATCAGATTGGTATCATTAAGCCCATATATCCTGTAGCAGCGAGTCACCACACCAATACTGTGCAAGACCTTGGGAGAAGGTGTAATCTTCTCTCAGGGAGGCAAAGGTTCATCTAGTGACTTATCTTCTTGTCTTTGGAGGCAAACATCAAGTGCAAGTCACAATCATCATTTCCAGGGATGTAAACAATTTTTTTTATAAAAAGTTCAGATCTGAGTTGTTCATTTACATCTGATATTTAGTGTGTGATTTTCCACTGTTATGTAATGATTTGTGTTTGATAGCATCACATGCTCCCATGGGAAAAACATAACCATTAAAACTACAGCCAATACATAAACTTAATTCCAAGAGTTTGAAATATTTGACAGTAAGTTACAGCCATTGTCACCCCAAGTGTTTGACCAAATCTTTCAACCAGACAGTGTTCCTTGGACTTGAATCTTCCTCATAGAATTGCTACAGCAGTCAAACAAGTAGGGCATTGGAAGTAATGTGAGTCTGATCTTATTTCCAATTAGTCACAGAATCCTTAGGAAGAAGCAAGTAGTTTTCATCTCCAAAAAAAACCAATCAGGGAAACTTCATTGTCAGGTGGGGACAGTCATCAGCCCTACAGCAGTAGTATTAAGGGACACTTAACCAAATTTCTGGACTTGGAAACATTAAAAAAAAATAAAAAGGAAATCTCCATTGTTCTTTTAGATCCACTTCACCTCGTCATCTGTAAACCATGTCAGAGCTCTTTGGATATTTTGCTCTTTCCTTGTCTAGTAACACAGTTTTGACTTTCTCATACCTGGGGGGCTTTGTTGATGGCCTGAATCATATCATGCCGATAGGGGGAGTGAAGAACATTGAATGGTACATCACATCCATTGAGAAACCACACCACTTTTGCACCCACCTTATTCCTACCACCAATATCAAGGAAATCTCCATTGTTCTTTTAGATCCACTCCCTCCATGCCCTGAGGTTCCACTAGCATGAGGGCATGCATGTGTGTTTCCATTAAATCTGGGTGATCCATGAAATTGAAGCTTTTGTTTTTTACCTTGCATTCTTTCTTCAACTTCCTCTGTCTTGATATATTTTTTCCTATCTTCCTTTGATACCTTGGGGCAAATTGATATCCCAATGGTCACCTTATTATCATCACTCCAATACCCCACAGAGATTCCTCCTCACATGTGTATATGAACTGGCATAATACATTTGGTCACTTTTAATGTTGTGGCTGGGAATTATTAATTATAAAAATGCTAGGTATTTTTGAAAACTAAACAGGTTATGTGGCTGAAAATCAATGGTTCTGCATGCTCTGTAGGTGGTGTGTGAAGAGATGGACTGGCTACCGTTCTATCCAGAAGGTTCAACAATGGGAAGGCAAGTGCAGGAAAACAGGAGGGGGCATATATACAGTTGTTTGAAATAGATTTACACCATACTCCAGGACAAACTGGAAATACATATATATCCAAACCTTGGATATCCTATTTTTTATGGTCTGTGCCCTCACCGGAGACATCCCCATACCTGAGACTCCATACAACTTAGCCTCGTAGGTTAATGCTAAAAAAAGGTTCAAATTTCATCACTGAACCATTTCAATGATTAAGACGGTTCCATTTTGGGATACAAGTTTGATACATTGCTTTTAGTTTGGTGAAAATTTATTCTATTGTTGTATGTAGGATATGCTTTGCTTACTTTCCTGCATTTTATAAAAAAAAATTATTATGTGTTTCTTTTCATGTGGCCATTCCATCTCCAAGTCACATTACGGCTTCTTAACACATTACGTCCATCAGTAAGTTAGGCCTTTATGCAGTTATTGTGGACTGATTTGTTAGTAGCATTTGTTTTAGTTCTAATTTCATGGTAATTAGAGTGTTGTACTTTCCTCCTTGAGAATAACATGGTGCTTAGTCTATGTGTTTGGAGACTGTTATTCTTTAGGATTTTATCTATCAAGGATGGATCCTCACTCAATAGCACTCTAGCTATTGATTTGCTACAAATTTGAATCCAAGCGATCAACAAGTTTGGGTACTGCTTGTTAATTTTAGTTTGCAAGGTTTTCTGGTACCTTTTTGCACTATATTGCAGATTTTTCTCTTCGAATTTATTGTCTAATTTGTTTACATTAGTTTTCCTTGTAGTGAGCAAAAAAATGGCTGATACAGAGGAAATTCAACCCCTTGTATGTGACAACGGATCAGGAATGGTTAAGGTCAGTGCCCTACTTCATATGTACCTGCAACAGATACGTTGTCACCTACAAATCTTTATTTTCTTACAATTGTTGTCCAGTCTATTCCTTTGTAAAATCATTAGTCTATTATGTATAACTTCCCACTAGCTTCTCCTTTTTGATGTTCTCATGCTTCTTTTATTCTTTTACAGGCTGGATTTGCAGGAGATGATGCTCCTAGGGCATTGTATCCCAGTATTGTGGGTCGACCACGCCATACTGGAGTCATGGTTGGCATGGGATAGAAAGATGCTTATGTAGGGGACGAGGCTCAGTCAAAGAGAGGTATCCTTACTTTAAAGTACCCAATTGAGCATGGGATTGTGACCAACTGGGATGACATGGAAAAGATCTGGCATCACACATTCTATAATGAACTTCGAGTGGCTCCAGAGGAACACCCTGTACTACTTACTGAAGCACCCTTGAATCCTAAGGCAAACAGGGAAAAGATGACTCAGATTATGTTTGAAACCTTCAATGTGCCAGCCATGTATGTTTCCATTCAGGATGTTCTATCCCTATATGCAAGTGGGCATACAACTGGTAGGTGTACTAAATTGCAGTTTATTGTGGAATCTCTTTACAAAATTTTATACGAGGCATGTTTAATTGCTTATAATGTAGTGTATTTTGGTCTAGTGGTTTGGTGGCACCTGCCTTTCATTGTCGATGACCTAAATTTGTGATGAGTACACACACAATGGGCTCCAATTCCAATGACTTTTACCAGAAAAGTAGGGTTTTGTTGGTGATTTTTAGGAGCTTGGATTTAATAGTGAATCTGGTTCCCTTTAAAATAGAGCTCTATTTGAAATGTCATTTTGATTTTTAACTATGCACCTGCTTGTCACAGGTATTGTTCTCGACTCAGGAGATGGTGTTACACACACTATGCCAATTTATGAAGGATATGCCCTTCCACATGCTATCCTTAGGTTGGATCTTGCTGGGAGAGATCTGACAGATGCTTTGATGAAGATCCTGACTGAAAGGGGCTACTCATTCACCACTACAGCGGAGCGTGAAATTGTACATGACATGAAAGAGAAGCTTGCTTATGTGGCCCTTGACTATGAGCAAGAACTTGAAACAGCCAAGAGTAGTTCATCACAAGAAAAGAGTTATGAGATTCCTGATGGGCAGGTCATTACCATTGTTGCTGAGCGTTTCAGATGTGCTGAGGTTTTGTTTCAGCCATCTCTCATTGGAATGGAATCAGTAGGTATCCATGAGACTACATACAATTCCATTATGAAATGTGACGTGGATATCAGAAAATATCTCTATGGAAACATTGTTCTCAGTGGTGGTTCTACCATGTTCCCTGGTATAGCTGATCGTATGAGCAAAGAGATCACTGCACTTGCTCCCAGTAGCATGAAAATCAAGGTTTTTTCACCCCCTGAGAGGAAGTACAGTGTCTGGATTGGAGGTTCTATCTTGGCATCTCTTAGCACATTTCAGCAGGTGATTCCCAATCTTTGACATGTTGGGACTTCACCCAATTTTTGAGATGTTGGGACTTGAGGTTCTTGTTTGGTTATATGGTTTGCAATGTTTATGAGTACAAATATTATTTCTTGATTGCATATTAACTATATCTTTGTTGTTTTTGCATGCAGATGTGGATTGCCAAGACCGAGTATGAGGAGTCAGGTCCCTCAATTGTCCACAGAAAGTGTTTTTAAGCAGAGTACTATATCGATCATGCTTTATGATTGGTCTTTAGATATTGTCTCTGATTGCGACATCTATTTAGAATTAAAATCATGTTGCTTGGTGTTCTAGGACCTTGAGCCACGGGTGGAATTGTATTGGAGCAGTTCAGTCTCTCGCAGATCTCTGAAGTCAAGTGGAGCACAATGTCTATGTCTCTGTCGAAAGACTTTGAAGTACTCTTGCAGTATCTGAATGAGCAAAAACACACTAAAACTGCCCACGTGTAAGTTTCTGAACCATGGTTTGTTTCCACTTATAGATTTTGCCAATGTGCTGTCTAAATAATGGCCTAATCTCGGGTCTCTTGGTACTCATGACCCAGCTTGGAGAAAGAATCAGGTCTGTACTTCGACCTGAAACATTTTGAAGACCTTCTAATGACCGGAAAATTTGATAAGGCTGAAAGTTACTTATTGGGATTTACCCAAGTGGAGGACAACCATCATTCTATTCTGTTATTCTTCGAGATCAGGAAACAGAAGTATTTAGAAGCACTGGACAAGTATGAAATCTTTATTTCTTTGTCATGCTTATAGTCACAATTGAGAATTTCATGGCTTTCGGTATTTATAAATTTTAGCTTATTGTTTATAAGTAATCACAATTGAGACTTCCATGGCTTAAGGTATTTATAAATTTTAAGTTATTGTTTATAAGCAGTCACAATTGAGACTTTCATGGCTTTGGGTATTTATAAATTTTATGTTATTGTTTATAAACAAGTAATAAGCATCTTGGGGTATAGTGTTGAATATTGAGGTTATTGCTTTGTTTATCATGAGATCTTAAAGAATATGTTTACTGATGTACTGGGTATCATGGACTAGGCTTGCTTATATATAAGTTTGAAACAACAACAATTTAAACTTCAACATTCAATTTGGAAGAATCGTACAAACATTGACTTTGTCTGAAATATCACTTTCTTGATTGAGCAATTGAACTAAGCAAGAACCAATGTCTTATGGCAGAGCTTGAGTGGTCTAAAGAGCATTGTGAGAAGGAAGATGGCACCACACATTATGATTCTTTTAAGAAACAGAAGGATATTGATAAGCTGGCGACGGCAGCAAGTAATTTTTTTTTTTTTTAAATTCCACCCACCGTCGATACAGCGACGGCAAAGAAAATATTTTTTTTAATAAAATTACACCCACCGTCGATATAGCGACGGAACAGCGTGGGTATAGCGACGGCATTGCGTCGATACAGCGACGGCATTTCGTCGATACAGCGACGGAACAGCGTGGGTATAGCGACAGCATTGCGTCGATACAGCGACGGCATTTCGTCGATACAGCGACGGAATAGCGTGGGTATAGCGACGGCATTGCATCGATACAGCGACGGCATTGCGTCGATACAGCGACGGAACGGCGTGGGTAAATTACTTCCATTTTAAAAAAAAACTTGTACAGAGCGTGGCTATAGCGACGGGAAGGGGTCGTCGCTCTTGCGACACAAATTAGGGGTCGTCGCGATTGCGACGAAATGACTGCCACGGGAAAAAAACGCTTTTCCGTGGCAATATCCATGCTTTTCTGTGGATATTGCCACGTTTTGCCGTGGCAAAATTGATCACTTGTACTAGTGAATGTGTGTTAAAGAGAAGATTCTTACACACACACTATAATTTAAAGGAAAGTATAAATTAAAATCTCTTTTTAGGATGAACCTAAATTATCACGATTGGAAGTAGAGTGGATAACTTAGCGTAACAAATACCCCTTAGGGTATTGGTGTGTTTCATGTAATACGTGACAATACATGTGCATCATCTAACACTAAAATTAAAGGATTGGGAATATGAATATTTTATGATGTTGTGTTTTGTACTAAAAGGTGAGTTAGGTTAACACCTTAAAATTTATGTACTAGTATATAAGTAATAATACATATTGAAGCATATTATATCCCATCATGTTAAAAACATTACTGGTTTTTTAAAACATGTGTATGGTATAAGCATTAAAAAATTCATGAAAAGTTGGTTAATAGTATTTTTTACCTATAGTTACCCTTAAAAAAGGATATCCATTATTTTTTATCAAACTATTGGGAAGTATTGTGGAGAATTGCAATGTCCATTCCCTGGTCACAATCCAAACACATATGAGTAAAGATGTGTAATTGTTAATAATATTTGAAATGATAAGGGAATGTACATCGTATGTTGCTATGGACTAGCAATGCAAAAGTATGCTAGAAACACTACCAATGGACAAGGAATATTTGTTACAAAAAAATCATTGGCTTAAATAAGGGAGTTAAACCACTCAAGAAGAAGTATTGTTTTACTTTTTGATCTTATTATAATTTTTGTATGTCGATGTTTTTATGAATCAAGGATTAATTGTGGATTAGGATTTTTATGTATTAACATTGCAGGGAGTTACCATGATATTTGACCATTGTCATGATCAACACAAGAAAATGATTTCAAATACACTTGTGTAAATAAGCTCATCTAAATTTCTCAAAAAAATCAGTAATGATTTATTCTGGATGAATTTTAGGATTGCATGAACCATGCATGATGGTGAGGGTACTAATCCTTACAAATATGGATGAAAATCATTGCTTATTGTTAATGTAATTGTAACTTCGGAATGTATTCACTTGTATTTCTCATCTATTGTAACCCAATGTTTATTCTGGGATTCCATTGTGTCATGTCATGCACCAATGTTCTGATCGGAAGAATCAATAATGTAAACAAGTCATGTCAAGTCATTGTGGGTAACCGTCTTATTGTCTAAGGGTTAAAGTCCTCATAGTTCTGGGGCACTAGGGTTATTAGACTCTCCTAGTAAGGTCGGCCCTAGTAGGGTTTTAGACATGTTAGGAATTAGTATAAATAGAGAGGTGACCTCTCTATTTATCACACATCTCATACACACTCAACTGTAGCGCATATTCGAGGAAGAGAAAGACACTGGAGCAAGAGGAAAGGGATTACTGTTCTGGGAGATTGTCTTAGTGTTTTTAGGTTTCACTTTGGTGCCGATTCTATCTCAGAGGAATTTGCGAGGTTTTATCCATTTATGGTTTCCCAGAGGAAAAACACTGTGTTCATTGTCTATTGTGTTTGATTTCTATGCTTGTTGTTCTCTCAGTTAAAGATCCTAATGATATGCTAGATTAATGTTGAAAATTTAACATGGTATCAGAGCTAACCTAAGAAGAAGACACCGTGCAGCTGCGAGAACTAGGGCTTCCTATTTTGTGTATCTCTCTCCACATACTTTTAACAAAGGTAGGGTTGAATAACTCTACTCCCTAGGGCGCATCTTTATGTCGAAGCAGAATCCAATTCTAAGGTTTTTCAGTTTTGGACCCAACACTACTGCCAAAAATTAAGGCTTTTCATAGAGTTGGAATTTTTCAGTGAGCCCGGGCCTAGATTGATCTCCTCCCAAAAATAGAAGTTATGGATCAATTTCAAAGCATTTGGTTGGACAAAACTCTGGAAAATCAAAACCCTAATATTCCCCTGAAATAGTACTACAAAATTTCACCTTCAAGTTTAGATCCGACATCTTGAACTAGTAAGATCTAAATCCTTTTTATTTCCATTTGAGGTTCTCGGTTAAGATGTCTCATCATACCAATCTTGATGAAAATCTTGAGGGATATGATAACTTCCGAGATTGGAAGTATAGGATCTCCCTGGTCCTTGAAGAAAATGAGTTGGACTCCTTTATCCAGGAGGAGGTTCCAGTTCCAGAGGGAGATGAGGCCAAGGCCTTACATAAGAAGAAGTTGGTTATGGAAAAGAGGATTATTGCAGATTCTATCAAGGATCACCTCATTCCATAGGTGTCCTCCCTCAAGACACCTAAAGCCATGTTTGATGCCCTAACCAAACTATTTGAAGGGAAGAAAATCAATCGAAAGATGACACTAAGGAACCAGTTGAAGAATGTCAAGATCCAAAATGAGGAGGCCATCCAGTCATACTTCACAAGGGTCTCCCAGATCAAACAACAACTAGAATTTGTATATGAAGAAGTGGAGAATGCAGAAATTGTGATGACAACATTGAATGGGCTCCCTAGGTCATGGGATTCTTTCATCCAAGGAATCTATGCTAGGAATAAGTTGGTCAAGTTCAATAGAATATGGGAAGAATGCTCTCAAGAAGAAGCTCAGATAGTAGTTCAAGAAGAAAAGATAGGAAATGAAGATCAAGCTCTCATAGTACACTCCAAGAAAGGAAGATCAATCTCTCATAAAAAAGGTTGATCTAAACTCGGATGTTATACATGTGATGAAATAGGATGCTTTGCTAGAAACCGTCCCATGAATAAGAATGGATCCAAGAAGAAGAGGAACTCCAAAAAAAAACATCATGCTCACACTGCTAAGGATGATGATCCTCCAAGGAAGAGAGTAAAGCAAGAAAGTGAAGAATTTTCAAGTGAAGATGAATATGTTCTGATTTCTGCTCTCACGGGAACTATCACTCATGGAAGCAAAAATTGGCTTATTGACAGTGGGGCTTCCAAACACATGACAGGTTTCAAGGAATCCTTTGAGAAACTATCTGAAAATAATTCACACCATAAGACGAAACTTGGGGATGACTAAAAATATCCCAAAAAAGGTAGTGGTGAATCCTCCTACAAGCTAGACTCTGGAAAGTCTATAAAAATGAAGGATGTTCTATTTGTACTGAGATTAAAGAAGAATCTTCTATTCATATCGGCACTAGATGCAAAAGGCATGAGGGTTGCATTCATAGATGGTCAAGTCATCATGTGGGAAAGAGGAAAGACTATTGATGATGCAATAGTGATTAGAGAACAAGAAGGAGGTTTATACAAGCTGAAGGGCCATTCAGAACAAGCTATGGTCCATGACACAGTAGAGACAAATGAACTATTGCATAGAAGGCTTGCACATGTGCATTACAGAGCACTACCACTTGTAAGAAAAAGTTGTTGAAGGTATTCCAGAAATTCAAGCAAAACATAAAGGAGTCTGCAAAGAATGTGAGAAAGGGAACAATACAAAGAAGACATTTCCATGTAGCAAGAGCAAGGAAAAAGGAATCTTGGAAATCATCCACTATGATATATGCAGACCAATTTCATCAAGTTCGCTAAGCGGGTATGTATACTATGTTTTTTTCATTGATGACTTTTTTAAGAAGACATGGATTTACTTCATGAAGAACAAAGATGAAGTGTGCAGCAAGTTCAAGGTATTCAAAGCCTTGATTGAGAACCACACTGAAAAGAAGATCAAGACCTTTCGATCAAATAACAATGGATAATTCACATCAAATGAATTCGAAGACTTATGCAAAGAATCATGGATTAAGAGGGAGTTGTCCACTATTTACAATCCATAATAGAATGGGGTTGTAGAAAGGAAGAATAGAACTATCATGGAAGTAGCAAGAGTGATGCTTCATGATCAGGATCTTTCAATGCATCTATGGGAAGAAGTAGCTAGAGTAGTGGTGTATGTACAGAACCGTACTCCAGATAGAGTACTTAAGAAAATGACTCCTGAAGATGTATTCTCCAACAAGAAACTAGAAGTCAACCATCTCAGAATATTTGGCTGTCCATTGTACATAAATATACCAAAAGAAAAGAGAACAAAACTAGATCCTTCAAGAAATAAGGGTATATTTTTGGGATACTCTGAAATCTTGAAGGATTACAAATATACTTCCCAGGTTACAAGAAGATCGATATCAATAGGGATGTAACATTTGACGAAGACATAGTTTACAACAAATCCGAGAAGAGACCTATTGAAGAACCTAAAGAATCAAAATCTCCTAGAATTCATGATACAACCATGAATGAAGAAATTCAAGAAGAATATCGAGAATTTGAAGAACCACAAAGACCTGTAGATCCACCTCAGGAGAAGAATCCGCACAAGAGGAAACCGGATTGGGTATGAGAAATTATCCAAGGTGTAGAAAGATATGGGGATCCAGAAGAGAATCAAAAAGAAAGAAAGAGAACCAGATCCTGATCCGGATATGTAGCCTTACTATGTGATGTTACCGATAAAGAACCTTCTAGTTATGAAGAAGTGGCAAAACAGAAAGAATGGAAGGATGTGATGATCGAAGAGTATCAATCAATCATGAAGAATGATGTTTGTCATGTTGTCCCAAGACCAAAAGGGAAGTCAGTTGTAACTTCCAAATGGATCTTCAAGATCAAGCATGTTGTAGATAGTAGCATAGATAAATATAAGGCAATATTTGTAGCTCGTGGATTCTCACAGAAGGAAGGAATAGATTATGAAGAAACCTTTACTCTTGTATCTAGATACACTTCAATCAGATCGATACTTGCTTTGGATGTAGTAATGAATTGGAAGATACACCAAATGAATGTCAAGACTGCTTTCTTCAATGGTGTAGTAGAAGAAGAAGTGTATGTAGAAAAACCACTTGGTTTTGAGACACATGACAGGGAGTCTCATGTGTGTAGAATGAAGCAAGCCTTGTACGGTTTGAAACAGGCACCCAGGACATGGTGCAGAAGAATTGACATATTTCTATCCATTTTAGGCTTTACCAAGAGTAAAGCAGATTCCAAACTTTACTACAAGATTGAAGATGGCAACCCAGTGATGCTTCTACTGTATCTAGATGATTTGTTTGTAATAGGTATGGATGGGTTGATTGCTGATATGAAGAAAAATCTTGCCATCGAGTTCAAAATAAAGGACTTGGGAATGATCCACTATTTTCTAGGCATGGAGGTGTGGCGAAATGCAGATGGAATCTCCCTCAAAGAAGGGAAGTATGCAGTAGATATCTTGAAGAGGTTTGGGATGATGGACCCCAAGGATATGGCCACACCTATGGCATCAAACCTAAATCTATTGAGTGATGCTTCATTAGAGACAGTTGATGCTATGATGTATCATCAAATGAATGGGTCCTTGATGTATGTGATGAACACGAGACCATTTATTTGCTTTGCTCTGAACACCTTGAGCCAGTTCTTGATAGATTTGAGACATGTTCAATTGATTGTTGCAAAGCATATTATGAGGTACCTGAGTGGCACAATTGATTATGGGCTCAAGTATGAGGTGAATCATAAGATTAAAATGGACGGTTATGTTGATTCAGATTGGGCAGGAAGTGCCATCGATAGGAAGAGCACTTCAGGGTGTTTCTTCAGTATGGGATCTGGTGTGATCTCTTGGTTTAGTAGGAAGAAATCCTATGTGGCACTGAGTATAGATGAAGTAGAGTATGTCACAACTTGTTCAACTAGTTGTGAGGTAGTATGGCTGCAAAATATACTATGTGATTTATTTGATATCCAGATGGATGCTACTTGTATAAATTGTGACAACCATAGTTGCATGAAGTTGTCAAAGAATCCAGTCTTCCATGACAAGTCTAAGCATATCAAGATCAAGTATAACTATATCAGGGATATGGTGTAGAGGGGAGCAATGAAGCTCCAGTATGTTGGGACAAAGGAACAGATAGCTGATGTGTTGATGAAGCCATTGGATAGGGTGAAGTTTGAGTACTTCAGGGAGAAGCTTGGTGTTCTCCATATCAATATTTCCTCCAAGGGAAAGTGATGAGTCCCAAAGACATTTTTGCATGGTGAGAGGGTTGGTTCCTTCCATGGTTAGATGTAGGGGCTGAGCCATTCTGTCATGGTGATAGGGTTGGTTCCTTCCATGTTAGATATGAGTGTTGAGATCCATAGCCATTCTGACAAGTAGGTCAGACGTAAGGGCTGAGCCATTCTATCATGGTGAGGATTGGTTCCTCCCATGTCAGATATGAGTGTTGAGCCATTCTGAGGTGACTCTAGGATTAGTTCCTACATGATTGGAAGTAAGCATTGAATTCCATTCTGGGAATGGAGGAACCTAGTGAGTTACTAGGTAGCTCAGTCTGGGACCGGGGGCCATTCTGATATGACTATAGGATTGGTTTCTACTTGATCAGATGTGAGTGCATGCTCTTCTGAACATGCATGTTGGGATTGGTTCCTTAGATGTGTTAGATGTAAGTGCAGAGCCCTTCTGAACATGCATGTTGGATTGGTTCCTCACATGTGTCAGATGTAAGTGCGGAGCCCTTCTGAACATGCATGTTGGATTAGTACCTAGCATGTGTCAGATGTAAGTGCATAGCCCTTTTGAAAATGTATGTTGGATTGGTTCCTTGCATGTGTCAAATATAAGTGTTGAGCCTTCTTGAACATGCATGTTGGATTGGTTCCTCGCATGTGTCAAATGTGAGTGCTAGGCCTTTCTGACAGGGTTGTGGGATTGGTTCTCACATGGTCAGATGTGAGTGTTGGGCATGCCTTTCTAATATGATTATAGGATTAGTTCCTACATGATTAGATGTAAGTGCTGGGCGAAGAACTACATGAATTCTAGGCCTACATCGAGCATGAAAAAGGGCTGGCTCTGTAGAACTTCCTGTAATGAGAAGAATCATGAGATAACACCTGTGAAGATTTAGTATTGATGATCCAGCAGAAATGATCCATATCGAGTGATGATCCAGATCCAGAGATGATGCTCTAGAGATTATCCAGATCGAGTGATGATCCAGATCTAGAAATGATGCTACAAAGATGATCCAAATCGAGTGATGATCCAAATCCAGAGACAAAGATGACTTGAAGACAAAGATGACTGGAAGACAAAGAATACTTGAAGACAAAGGTGACTTGAAGATGATGACGAGAAGACCCAAAGAAGAAGACCAGTGATGAAAATTGTGTTGAGAGAATACCTTCCTAGTTAAGAGGGAGTGTTAATGTAATTGTAACTTCAGAATGTATTCACTTCTATTTCTCATCTATTGTAACGTGATGTTTATTCCGGGATGTTGTTTTGTCATGTCATGCCCCGATTTTCTGATCGGGAGAATCAATAATGTAAAAAAGTCATGTCAAGTCATTGTGGGTAACCCTCCTATTGTATAAGGGTTAATGTCCCTGTAGTTTCAGGGCACTAGAGTTATTAGATTCTCCTAGTGAGGTTGGCCATAGTAGGATTTTAGTCATGTCTAGAATTAGTATAAATAGAGAGGTGACCTCTCTATTTATCACACATCTCATACACACTCAAGTGTGGTGCATAGTTGAGGAAGAGAAAGACACTCGGGAAAGAGGTAAGAGCTTACTGCTGTTGGGATATTTTCTTACTGTTTTTGGGTTTCACTTTGGCGCTAATTCTATCTCAAAGTAAGTTGCGTGGTTTTACCAATTAATGGTTTCCCTGAGGAAAAACAATGTTTTCATTGTCTATTGTGTTTGATTGCTATGCTTGTTGTTCTCTCAGTTAAAGATCCTAATGATATGCTAGATTAATGTTGAAAAACTAACAATTCTCAATAAATGGTGATTCCATTACAACTAACCATGAAGTTATAAATAATTCAATGAAAAAGGAAATGACAATGAAATCATGTTAATCCCAAGTCCGAGTGTCGCAAAATTCAGACGTTGTAATTAACATTAAGTACAAGGAAAATCTATGTCGTGGGAACACAATGGTGTTAGGAAAGTGATTTCCATGTGAGCACAATTATGTTGCGCATACATGTTGTGGGAGCACAATGGTGTTAGACAAATGATTTTCGTGTGAGAACATTGGTGTTAGGCATATGTTGTGGCAAGAAAGTTGATGATCTAAATCTACCCTACTTTTCGGTGGAAAGGAATTCCTGGACTCAAGTGAGAAGGCTTGAAGAGAACCATGAAAGAGTTATGATATCAACACCAAGACCTAGGCAAATCTGGACATCTGGAAGATAGGACGCTGTTTTATGTCACTGAGGAGAAAAATATTGACTAACTTTTAAAAGGGAGAGTAACCTCAGAAATATTTGTAAGTCCACATGAGAATTGGAAAAGAAAGTCAAGGGAATGTTTGAAAAAAAATTGACGAACGTAAAACATGTTAACAAATATTTCCAAGTAATTAGACTGCTACATGTTTCATGTGTAAATGTGAAGGAAGGATTTACCTCAGGTCGAAGACTACATAACTATCCAAAGGATAGTAATTATGTTTTACTGATAAATCAATTGCATTCTGGAAAATTAATTGGGTATTATGATACCAATAAAAAACTAGAAAGTATTCCATCAATTGCAAATTGTTGTGATACAAAAGACCCATGGCTTATGTTTAAATTGAATTATAATTTTTGGACATGATTTAATGAAAAAAATTGGGCTAAACCTGATCTTGTTGTATGAAACTACAGGTCTTGAATGATAGTGACTTGAGTAGATACAGAAAGATCTTCAGGGATCAGAACAGAAAGGATGAAAACCAAAAAAGACAACAGAATAGAAGAAGGAAATTGTTGGAAACGGGAACACTGAGGACGGTGTTATTTTTAAGGGGGCAAGGATGTAATATCTCTCTCGCATACCCTAGATATTTTGTAATTATGAATGTGTTGAGGCCTGGAAATTTGCAAGCAACAACAACAAGGGATTATCCCTAGACAGCATTCCCAACCAGCCCGTGACTGTTTGGTATAGGGAATCCGCTCGGTTTGCGGTCCGGCTACCGTAGGTCAAGTAAAAAAAACAAAGGTTCTACTGGTTGCGGCCCGGTCCACCGTGTATTTTTGTATTTTTTGACTTAAGTTATGAAATGCATGTGCCTAATTAACAATGTAGGATGATAAATATGCAGGGAGCAGTTACAATGTGATGCGGAGGTTCTTACCTCTCGTCTTAAAGCTCACAGGAATCTAAATCACATAAACAACAAGAAATTAAAAATAACTACCTAACCTATCGCTAGCGAGCAATATTATCATTCATTAGTGAGTAATGTATTTTGTACATGCATTATGAAAAGTTACAGATAGCTAATACTTCTTTCAATACACATGAATAGTTTAAATATATTTCAACAACCAGATAGCCAATTGTCTATGAACGACCTCCATTAGTCACAGTGGAAAACATCACAAAATAAACTGAAGAACATTCAAATAGGAACATAGGTTCAAGAAATTAGAACGCTCTCGCAGTTAATGACACATAGCTGAAAACGAAATAGTTCCCCTTCAACATTACTCATTTAATCACATTGATACATTCCACATCGTACTTTCTCCAACAGGAAAAATTGCAGTTTCTGATTGTAAAATAAAATAGTTCCTCTTACAAGCAAATGGTTTACAAATTTTTTCCAGGGAAAAAGCCCCTTTTCCTCCTAACTTTCACATATTTAAACTAAAACAGTAGACCACTTGGGGTGCCCCCCAGGCGTGCGACCTCTCATTCCTTCCAACGCTTCACATTCCTGTATCTTGTATGTATGCACTCATGAACTATTTAGTAACAGACAGACCGTCAGGTTCGTGCTTTTATCGTTATTGTCTTTGCCTTTTTCGATGGCCTTTCTAGCGATCCTGTTGGTTTCGTCTCGATCCTTGCCAAACTGCCCCTCTATGCCTTCGCACCTTAGTTCCTTCAGTCCACCTGCAATCAACCCACATGCATCATTTATTGGGACTGCATTATAAAACAAAGCAGCAAACTATACCAACTGAAACGGCTAATCCACAAGAAATGGCCAGGTGCACCACCATTAGGAGAATTTTAACAAACACCGACACCACTACCTCGTCCTCCTACGGGCTCGAAAGAAGAAACACCGACGATGGAAATCGGAAGGATACTGATGTCGGAAGTCAAAATCCTTTCCCAGCCACAATGGCGAAAGAGGAAAAGGATATAGCCTCCGATCCAAACTGTGGGCGGGAAAAAAGTCAATCGAAAATCGGAAGAATCATAATATCAGAAGCTAAACGACTTTCCCAGCTGCAACGGTGGAAGAGAAAAGGATTCGGGTGCACGACTGAAAGGTTAACACACATTGGCAGTCGGAGCTCTTTATGTTTCAGATGGCTAATCGATTTGGGAGCCGCAATGGCAGAAGGGAAACAAATTATCCGCCGCCGATTTAATGTAAGATGACGCCCGTCGAACAGAAAAGATTAAGTGCCTCGAAACCTTAAAAACCATCAACAGTTAAAACTCGTTTGCTTTCAAAGCAGCAGCCCTTCAAAGAAAAAAATGCAATTTATCCTTGGCTAGGCATACCAAACTCACATCTGCGACCAACCATAAAAACAATACACAGGAAACCTTTAAAGCAGGCTGGAAACCAATCTTCAAAATCATTCAAAATAAAGCACGACCAAATGGTTCAAGTATCCAACGATTGAAACAACTCTAAAATATGAGGAGGGGCAAAAAAATTAAGAAATTTGGGGAGAACAGTTGCAGTTGCAACAATTGGCGATTACCTGGTGAACCCAGATATCTGGGCGGCTATTCTTTGAGTGATACACTGTTTAACAACAAATGCATCTATTGAATTCTTCCAGCTATTTGGATTTCTCAAACGACAGAAGTGTGTACCTTTAATCATTGATAATAGTCCAATTTGGGAGAGTGGAAATCGAGATTTTCAAGTCCATATAACTCTATTGAGGCCAAATGACGAGTTTCGTTATCATTTTGTCTTCAAGTAGCTTATAGCTTGGACACCACAGGATTGTAGCAATATGGCGAACCGAAATATTCGTTTGTTCCTCATTCCCATGCCACTTTAGCACTTTTTTGTACTTTTGGACTTTTGAGCCTTTTCATATGATTCCTCCTGCATGCCTTTCTTTCTGAATTTTAATTCAGGCTCCTCTATCCCATAATGTCCTTTTGTGTGAGTGGTTTACTTTATGTTTCAGCTCACAGATGGAGAGGAACTTTCGGCAATTTAGTGCTTCTGATTAAGCTTTTGCTTTCATGTATGATGCTTTCGTAGAAGTTTTGACTCTTATTTTCCTTTTTGGCATTCTTTTCTTGGCATGGGATCATTTATATTTAATATACTATTCACCTTACTCCTTTCCATGGGTCTTCTGCTGTCACCCCTTAGGACATTTTAAATGTGATGTGGATGGAACCTCAACATAGTATTCCAGACTCTTTGAGTCCGGTTTATTTTACAAGGGTTAAGCAGGACTTCAATGCACACAGAGTGATTTGAGAAAACTACTAAAGTGGAAGAATTTCTTTTTAGACGAACAACAATACACAGTCTGTTACTCAACATGTTTATCATTCCCAAAAAATTTGATGTTTCCCATGCAACTACGGGTTCGTCCCCTTTATTGACATCAATAAAACTTAAACTAAAACAAACTGAAAAACATGACTCAAAATACAGAAGAACTCAAAAAATCAGGAAAAATAAGGTTTGAGAACCAAACCATTTACTGGTAATTTCTCTTCCCACACCTGCAAATCTTGCAATTTATAAGTACAAGGGTCGAGCTTTGCTGCAATCTGAAAAGGGCCTACCCACAACTGTTGGAATTTAGTATGCTTTCCTTTCTCATCATGGGGGTGGTCCCACTTGAGAACTAAGTCTCCCACTTCAAATTCATTTGTTCCAGCCTTATGCTTGTCGAACCATCTCTTTATTACCTCCTGCTGTTGTTTAAAGCGTTCTCTGTCTTTAGATCTAGCCTCTTCCGCTTTCAGGAGATTGCATATCCTCATGTGCAAGGCCTCATCCTCTGACCCTCTAGACTCTTGAGCTATTATGGAATATGGTAGCATGATATTAGGGGGGAGAATGGTTTCTTTACCATACACAAGGGTATACGGTGACATTCCTATTGCAGACTTAGGGGTGAATCTATCATCCCACAGGGCGTTTGGTAGCGCTGAGTGCCAACTTCTCTGATTTTCTATCACAGTCTTCTTTAAAATTCTAATCAGATTTTTGTTAGTGGATTCATCCAGGCCATTTCCTTGTGGATAGTAATTACCAGAATAATGCAATTTTATCCATTTATCATGAGCAAAAGCAGTTAATTTAATTGATGAAAAGTAGGTAGCATTATCAAAAACTAACGAAACTGGAACTCCAAACCTGGTCATGATGTGGTCCTGCAGGAAGCTGATGACCTCAATACCATGCTACCATCTTGATTTATTTTGCGTAGTGGGACTACTTCGACCCTGTGAATGAAATAATCTGTCGCGGTCAGAATGTACTTGTGTTGTAGGGAGGAATTTGGTTTTATTTCTCTAATAATATCCAACCCCCATTGCTCGAATGGCTCTATGATCATCACAGGATTTAGGGGTGCTGCTGCTTTAGGTTGTCTCTCACTACACCTTTGGCAAATATCACACTTTCTGACATGTGCATGTATGTCTTTGAAGAGTGTGGGCCAATAGTAACCAGCTCTGAGGATTTTGTGAGCTGTGGTATCTCTTGAATAATGTCCCCCAGCAGGCCTATCATGCAAATCTGTCATTACTTTTTTTGCATCTTCTTTTTCTAAGCATCTCAGAAGAACTCCGTCATAATTTTTTCTGAATAATACTCCATCAACAATTTGATAGGAAGCTGATTTAAGACGCAGCGCTCTTCTTTGCTTAGAGTTCCAATGTTCCAGCAAAATCCCTGCCTGTAGGTAGTGTACAAGGTCTCTATACCAAGACTCAGGAGCTATAAACGAAGGATAGACATCTGTTAAATGTAATTCGGCTTCATCCTCCCAGGCATGTTCTTCAATTTTTCCATTTTTAGTCATCAGTTTGCACAACCCTTTTCCTTTAACTATAGAGGATAGCTTGAATTCAAGGTTGTATTCCTGAAGAGCTGTTACCCAATTGCCCCTTCTTTCTCCTAACTTATTCTATACGAGAAGGGACCTTACAGCTGGGTAGGGGACGATCACCTTAGTTCGATTTTTCAAAATATAAGGCCTGAATTGCTTTATTGCTTTAAATACTGCGTAAGCTTGTTTATTAATGGATGGGTAATTTAATTTGGACCCTTGTAGACTAGTGCTTATAAAAGATATTGGGAATTCATACCCCCCATCTTCCTTTTGCGTAAGTATGGCTGCTAGCGAATCATCGGATGCAAAGGTATACAGAATAAAGTCTTTATCAAAATCTGGTCTTTTTAGGGAGGGTGCGTGTGTGACATCAGGTTTAATTTTTCTGAATGCATTCTTTTCAATCTCAGTCCACTTGAATTGTGCATTCTACTTCACCATCTGCTGCAGCGGCTTGACAATCTGAGCGAAATCAGGAAAAAATCTTCGCACGAAGTTTATAGTTCCCATGAATGATTGCATCCCCTTTTATTATGGGGAAAGGGAATTAGTTCAATGGCCTTGATTCTTTCTGGATCTATAGATATTCCTCTCTTAGAAACTATGTGACCCAGCAACATACCTTCCGTGACAGTGAACACACACTTCCTAGGATTGAGTGAGATGCCATACTTCCGACAGCGTTCAAAAATTTTCCTTAAGTGAAATCCGTTCTCTTCTCTTTTCTTCTAGAATATCGTAATATCGTCAAGGTATACTACATCAATTCAACCAATCAATCTGCGGAAAGATATATCCATAACCCTTTGAAACGTTGCTCCCGCATTTATAAGCCCAAAGGGCATCCTTCTCTAGGAAAATGTTCCCCATTTGGTCCTGAACGTTGTCTTCAATCTATCTTCTTCGGCTACTAATACTTGATTATATCCAGAGAAACCGTCTAATAATGAAAATAGTTCAGAACCTGAAACCATTTGTAGCAATTGCTCCATGGGTGGCACAGGATAGTTATCTTTATCTGAAGCTCGGTTTAAATTTATAAAATCCACGCATAATCTGATTTCTCCAGATTTTTTTCTTACTGGTACCAGATTTGATACCCACTCAGAGTGTCTAACTTTAAAAATGATTCGAGCATCCAATAATTTCTTCACTTCACTCTGAATCAGCAGTTCCAACTTTGGATGCATTTTTCTTAAAGGTTGCTGGTATGGCTTGACGCCGGCTTTGATGGGAACAATATGCTTGATGATGCTAGTATCATATGTTTTTAAATATTCGTATGTCCAGGTGAAAACATATTTATATTTCTTAAACAGACTGACGAACTTATCTCTTTCTGCCGGTGAACAACATTTGCCAAGATTTACGAATTTAGGATTTGCCTCAGTCCTTAAATTTATCAAATCGAACTGTAAAGATGAGTTGTGAGTCTTCACGTTGGTGGGTCTTCTAAAATTTTCATTTAAATCGAACATCCTCTCTAAAGTTCAGACCCCTTTAGGGATGAAATTATCATACTTCAGCTCGGCCTGGTGTTCTTCATCATCTATAATCGCCCCATTAAATAATTCGTCATTTGTTAAGCATTCTATAATCTATTGATCATCATTGAACACTCGTAGGTTGGTGATCATATCAGGTACTAAATGCCTAAAAATCAATTCAACAAAACATCAATTATTAGTGGGTACAAGCCTAGAGACTAAAGTGGCTAACAAGTCAGTTGCTGCGTTTTTTAGTCTTGGAATTGAAATAATATTGATTGCATTAAAACATTTAAGTAGGTCCCATACCTCATTTTGATAAGCTTTCAAGTGGGGAGAAACACAATGTATTTGATTTCTGATTTGCTTTACAATTACTTATGAATATCCAAAAACTTTTAAATTACTTACCTTTAATTCAATCGCTTTCCTTAAGCCATGCACTAGTGCTTCATACTCAGCTGTATTATTCGTACATTCAAATTCTAATCTACATGCAAGAAAGTTTTTATTCTTCTGAGGGTCAATCAGGACACAGCTGGCTCCTGACCCTTCTAATGTCTTAGATCCATCAAAAAACAAAGTCCAAAAATCACTAACTACTGTATATGAGTCTATTCATACAGCTAAATCTACTATTTTACAATCAATTTCACCAGCCTGCGAAAATCGAAGGAGATCAGGCTGGGTGTCTGAAGTGTTGCTGGCTTCTTCTGCTTAGTTATTTCCAGGTTACAATTCAATAAAATAGTTTCCCAAGACAGAATCCACTGGTTCATTCTTTTCTTCGAGTCGAGTAACATAATATTTCATGTGAGGCTCCCTTAAAATATTAATTTGGTTCGGACTCCCTTTATATGGCAACCACAAATGCAACCAATCAGAAGCAAAATATCCATTCAGCTTCGTTGACCAATCTCTGCTCAGAACAAGACCATAAGCGTCTGGTATATCTACCACCACGATATTAATGACTTGGCACACTTTATCATTTGATGACAGGTAGATCAGGACATCCTCCATCTCACCCATTACTTTTACATTCGTCCTGTCCAACTGGACAACTCTCCAAGTGGATGGCTTAGGCTGCCCATTTATCCTTTTATAGACTGATATGGGCATGACATTAACCAATGTCCCTGAGTCTACCAGGAAATTATGTACGTTATTATTAAAAAATTCAAACATGAGGAGGAAAGGTGGTTGTTTGCTTTTAGACTTACCTCCAATGCTATTTTCTCTGATTTCTTCTTCCTCCTTGGGCCGATTCTCAGCAGGAAACTTCTAATCCAATGCTTCAAGCGCTTTCAATAGTCTTTCTTTTTGATGCGGCACTTTACACATTTCGAATAATGAAACATTCGATTTTGCCTTCTTTAAATCCTCCACGACATCATAATCTATCTGATGTTCAATGGGATGAGGTTTATCAGCATTCATCTTATCCTCATTGGGCTTGGCCAATGTATCATTCTGCTTAGGGTCTTGGCTAGTAATAGTGAATTTTGGAATTTTCTCGACTAAGGCTCTGTTTTGAAATCTCTTAACATTTCGCTGAAGCCTCTTAATCTTGGGGAGTATAAGACTATTGTCTTTAACTGGCCCCTTGCTTCTTGTTGCTACATTGGTTTCCATGACGTCCTTGTGGCCCCGATTCTTTACCTTTTCAGCATCAAATAACGAAATAGAAACCCATAGAACCATGGTTTCCTCTTCTTATTCCTTCGTTGAAGTAGTATTTTCTGTTATTTCTTCATTTTCATCTTCTGTTAATCTAGAATCCAACATCCGATTCATGACCAATGTCATTGAATTTATCCATTGCAGACAATTCTTTTCAGAGTGGGGTTGTTGGTGGAAAGTGCAAAATTTTTCCATCCCTATCTCTGTCAAATTCATAGATGCAGAATTGTGTGGAGGTGGTTGAGACTGATTATTGTCCTCTCTTTTCTTGTAATAAGGCCTATATAACTTTTGAGTTTCCTTCTCTTTCTCCAAGTCTATGATTTTATTAGAAAGTTTCTGCATAATTTTGGCCATACTTTCATAGTCTGGTGATTTCTCCTCCTTAGGCTTAGTAAACAATAAGGATTTCCTTCCCCCACCTTTTTCTCGTGACTGTTCAGGATAATCATCGATACTTTTTCTTTAGCTTCCACTATTTCTACCTTTTCATAGGTTTTCGTCAAAGTAGGCTTGGTCCTACCTTTGGAAAACATGGCAAAATCAAGGCCTAAAGCTAAGGTATAATATTGAATCAGGACCTTATTTGAAGGTTTGTCAGCGTCAGAAAAATTCTTGAGGTATGCTGCAAATATTTGAGTAAAATTGTGCAGCTTCTCCTTTCTCTCCTTCTTCAATGTGCACAGTCCTTTCATGAGGGCTGCATGAGTCTTTTGAGTTGCATACTTGCTTCTGAAAATTCTCTCAAAGGTATTCCAATCAGGGATAGAGTTAGTAGGCAACCCAAAATACCATGAGGCCACAACCCCTTTAAGGGTATGCGGGAATAGTCTGCAAACTACATCTTCATACTCCCCAACCCTTAACCCTTCTATTGCCAAGTAAAAACTCTGCAGGTGGTCATCTACTAGTGTTTTTTCATTTGGATCGAATTTGGGAAGCATCTTCTCAAAGGATTGAGGTAGGTCATGTAACAGAGGTGTCAGGTTTAAGGGTGATCTGGCTCTCCAAGCAGGTGGTGGATTTGGTGGGTTGAGAGGAAGATTAGCACTCACACCTACCATGAGTGCGAGTGGAGAGTGAGGAGGTGATCTAATAGGGGTGTGAGCTAGATAACTATGATGGGTATCTCGGCCTTCTTGGTTCAAAGGTAGTACAACTTCTTCTAAGGTTGTTTCCACAAGTTCTTCCCAGTCTCCAACCAGCTCTGAGTCTTCTACTATAGGACGATCTCTCCTTTTATATTCTCTTCTGGGCAATTCGGGGATAATTGGGAATCCTCCAATCTTCTTTACATATGCCCTGGTATGTCTTCTTAGGTCATTAACAACTTCGTTGTTAACATAAAATAAATTCTCTCTACTTCTTTCTTCCGGAATTGGGTTATGAAACCCACTGCTTTCAGAACTGTTACCGGTGGAATACTCTCAGGAAAATGGGTTTCCTCGGCTAGCCATGCACTGGCAGCGCTCCTTCTAGTGCTAGAACTGTTGAGGACTAGAAATTCGCAGGCAACAACAGCAAGGGATTCTCCCCAGTCAAATTTCCCAACTAGCCCGTGACTGTTTGGTATAGGGAATCCGTCTGGTTTGCGGTCTGGCTACCGTAGGTCAAGTAACAAAAACAAAGGTTCTACCGGTTGTGGTCCGGTCCACTGTGTATTTTTGTATTTTTTGACTTAAGTTATGAAATGCAGGTGCCTAATTAACAATGTAGGATGATAAAGATGCAAGGAGCAGTCATAATGTGATGCGCAGGTTCTTACCTCTCGTCTTAAAGCTCACAGGCATCTAAATCACATAAACAACAAGAAATTAAAACTAACTACCTAACCTATCGCTAGTGAGCAAGATTATCATTCATTAGTGAGTAATGTATTTTGTACATGTATTATGAAAAGTTACAGATAGCTGATACTTCTTTCAATACACATGAACAGTTTAAAGATATTTCAACAACCAGATAGCCAATTGTCTATGAACGACCTCCATTACTCACAATGGAAAACATCACAAAATAAACTGAAGAACATTTAAATAGTAACATAGGTTCAAGAAATTAGAAAGCTCTCACAGTTAATGACACATAGCTGAAAACGAAATAGTTCCCCTTCAACATTGCTCATTTAATCACATTGATACATTCCACGTCGTACTTTCTCCAACAGGAAAAATTGCAGTTTCTGATTGTAAAACGAAATAGTTCCTCTTACAAGCAAATGGTTTACAAATTTTTTCGACGGAAAAATCGCCTCTTCCTCCTAACTTTCACATATTTAAACTAAAACAGTAGACCACTTGGGCTGCCCCCTAGGCGTGCGACCTCTCAGTCCTTCCAACGCTTCACATTCCTCTATCTTATTTGTATGCACCCATGAACTATTTAGTAATGGACAGACCGTTAGGTTCGTGCCTTTATCGTTATTGTCTTTTCCTTCTGCTTCAATGGCCTTTCTAGCGATCCAGTCAGTTTTGTATCGATCCTTTCCAAACTGCCCCTCTATGCCTTCGCACCTCAGTTCCTTCAGTCCACCTGCGATCAACCCATGTGCATCATTCATTGGGACTGCGTTATAAAACAAAGCAGCAAACTATACCAACTGAAATGACTAATCCACAAGAAATGGCCAGGTGCACCACCATTAAAAGAATTTTAACAAACGCCGACACCACTACCTCGTCCTCCTGTGGGCTCGAAAGAAGAAACACCGACGACAAAAATCGGAAGGATATTGACATCGGAAGTCAAAAGCTTTTCCCAGCCACAACGGCGGAAGAGGAAAATGCTATAGCCTCCAATCCAAACTATGGGTGGGAAAAAACTCAATCGAAAATCAGAAGAATCATAATATCGAAAGCTAAACGACTTTCCCAGCCGCAACGGTGGAAGAGAAAAGGCTTCGGGTGCGCGACTGAAAGGTTAACACACATCGGCAGTCGAAGCTCTTTATGTTTCGGATGGCTAATCGATTTGGGAGCCTCAACAGTGGAAGGGAAACAAATTATCAGTGGCCGATTTAACGTAAGATGACGCTCGTCGAACAGAAAAAAATTAAGTGCCTCGAAACCTTAAAAACCAACAACAGTTAAAACCTGTTTGCTTCCGAAGCAGCGGCCCTTCAAAGAAAAAAATGCAATTTATCCTTGGCTAGGCATACCAAACTCACGTCTGCGACCAACCATAAAAACAATACATAGGAAACCTTTAAAGTAGGATGGAAACCAATCTTCAAAATCATTCAAAATAAAGCATGACCAAACAGTTCAAGTATCCAATGATTGAAACAACTCTAAAATATGAGGAGGGGCCCAAAAAATTAAGAAATTTGGGGAGAACAGCTGTAGCTGCAACAGATTGTTTAGTGTACATATTTATAGTGAGGAGCTCAATGCCAAGGTCCCACCAGAAGCAAAATACCTTGCAGCCTATGTGAGTTATGTGATCTAAGTGGCAACTTAGGAGACATGTAGAATACATCTCATACCTCAAAGCCACCATGGGTAAAAAGGGGCTAAAGTATTGTCTCGTTGTTACTACAACATTAGTCAATCATCTCAGTGGCATATTATACATGGCATTTAAACGAAGCATGTCCAATAAAATTCGAAAATGTCCAAACGACACGCATTGTAAAACAATCATTTGACAATTTACATCCATCCCCCTCTACAGAAACCGACATGCAAATTGCATTTGATTTACTAGGATTTCTATTGAGAGCATAAACCAAACATGCATGTAACACACCCATAATCTTCAAGAACAAAACTCTTATTCCATCGACCTTTTTACGAACTTGGAAATTGATCCAAGAGGATCCAATAAGGCTAAATTTTCAAAATCCTCTAATCTTAGCAAAACCAGCACTAGATCGAAGGGCTCGTCGAGATGATTCCAACTGTGTTCGTTTCACTTGAAATAGAATCCGTATGAGAAAGTTATTGCGTTCTATTCTATGAGGTCAATAGGAAAAATTGGCAAAAAAAGGTGCCACATGGCACCACTAATAGGGTGACATGTGGCTTCTGTATTGTACAATTATGATGACGTGGTACCACTGACAGGGTGACATGTGGCATCTGTATAGTACATATGGATGACATGGCAGTTGTACAGACAGACAAGTGGCAGTAGGGTCCAATCAGGATGTGACCCGTGTCATGTATGGATGATGAGGTGGCAATCTAGTCAGTAATACAGACCAATCCGAATGCAACACATGTCATGTAGAGACGATGAGGTGGAAATCCAGTCAGCAGTATGGACCAATCCAAATGCGACACATGTCAGTACGGAGGTGACTGTTCAACTTAGTTGCGAGTACAACAGATGAGTTGGCAGCTGACTAGGCGTTGAGGTGGACCAATCCAGAACTGCCATGTGGCAGCCAGATTAGCCAATATTGATTGAAGTTCACCAAAATGTTGCTGCTCCACCGGTTTCAAACTCCTTACCTCTCATACCCTGTCTTCGCACCTTTACCAACTGTGCTGGTAGTGTTCTTTGTATAATGTATGGAAATAATATTATTTAAAGTGGCATTTCAAGCCCCAAAGGAGCCAGGGCTTAGCCCCGACCTTGGTTCTTTCTCCAGCGTGATCGGGAGCTCCGACTAGCACAGGAGCCTGCGCTCTATTTCAACACATGTCGAATTATAAACTATATAAAATGGGTTAAAAGTGGGTCTAAAAACAAGTTACGTTATAACAAATTTGTTTTAAAAAAAAACCATATTGTTGGTTCAATGAACCATGTGGTTTTGGGGGAAAAGAATGTTATTGTAATATTCTAAAATTATAAAATGTGGTTGGCATAGTTGTAACTATGTCAACTACATAATTTAAGAAGAGCCTAACAAGCTGTGGGGAGTTGGAACCATATTCCTTCTTGGGAAAAAAATGTTGTAACTAAAGAATCATGAGGAGAATGTGGAGTGGGGAAAGCCAAGCCTATACAAACCCACTTAATTTCCATTTATAGGTCATGCTTTGGAGTGGAGACTTTGTAGCTAAAGGAGAGAAGGGAGATTGTGTAGCTCTGTAGGAGGAAGGTACGAGTGTTTATACTCATTTTACACCGTCTCCAGGATTTGGAGTTGCTGGAAGCAGTCTTGTTGTGTTTTGGGCAGCGGTTCTCTTCCTGACCACTGTCACCAAGGTATCATTGTATCATTGTCATGTATTTTTCCTTCACACTGAGATTATAGATCGACCCTCCTATTGAGAAGCAGGCCCAGAGACATAGTTTATCCTGAACGAACTCCGTTATCAACTTGTTGTCTTTATGTGTGTATTGTCTATGTTGTTTGGTTCTCTTCTTATGGATTTGTGAGCTTCATTCATGCTCTTTATGCAATTCATGTTAACGTCATAGAGTAGCAAAGATCTTGTTTTCGGATCATGTGGTATCAGAGCAGGACTATTTGACATTGGATTGTGAGTGTGGATGCTCACGAGGGATAAACTGCACTCTAGTGAGGGTACATTAGAGCCTTGCAATTCCGAGATCGGACGTGCACACCAAAGGAGGAATATGATGCTAATGATGCCCACGTCGAGATGGAGGCAAACTTTCACAAGGTATTCTACATGATGGCCAACAAGGTAGACAATTTGTTTGTAGACTATGAAGAACGCATGGCAAAAGAAAGAAAAGGTAGTGAAGTAAAGAAGGAAGACAAAGAAATGAAGGATGAAGGCAACGCTTCAGTTAACCAAGGAGGAGGTGGCGAAGAGCCTCCTGGGCCTCCCTCTTCACCTTCAGCTTCAAGCACAATTTCAAGTTCTTCTTCCTCATCTCATTCTTAGCATTCCAAGGTTCCTCACAAAGAGCCTCAAAATAAGCCCTTATTGAAGCTCGATGTGAAGTTTGATTTTCCCATATTCAATGGGGAAGCGAATGCAGAGAAGTTGAACAATTGGATAAGGAAAATTGAGGTCTATTGCCGAGTCCAGTAGATCAAAGTAGAAAATGTGAAGATTCATTTGGCTTCACTTCGGCTGATAGGCACCGCACTTGTATGGTGGGAAAGCAAGCTTCATCAAGGTAGAAAACAAATGGGTAATCTTCTCTCATCGTGGTCTGCTTTCATTTATGCTTTACATAAGCAATTTTATCCATTGGGTTATGTTCAAAAGGCTATGATGGATTGGCAAAGTTTTAGACAAGGAAAAGGTCAAAGTGTTCAAAATTTTACTGAAGAATTTAGAAAGAAAGCTCAATATTTGAATATTTCTTTAGATTCTCTTGACACTCTTATGAAGTACATTGGTGCTCTTCATCATTATCTATGCCATACTTTGCTGTTGTTGAATCCTACTAGTGTGGATGAAGCAAGTGTTCAGGGTACTCATCTTGAGAGAAGGGGGAATCATTTGCAAGAAGACCATCCGAAGAAGCCTTTCAAGCCAAACAACAACCACAAGTCCAAAAAGAAAGACAAGAGCAAGAAGACAACTACTGCCAAGAAGGAAGGAGGAAAGCTCCATTGTAAACATTGCGACACTGATGGGCATGATGAATAAATTTGTTGGAAGTTGCATCCTGAACAGAGGCCAAAGAATTATGGATGCAAAAAGAAGAAAAAAGACCATTGCAACAGCGCAATGAGATTTGGGTTCCAACTCAGGTGATGAAACCAGGATTACAGCCATGGGAATGCAAGGTAACAAAACTCCTCATATTGGTTCAAGTTCTACTCATGTTTCTAAAAAAAATGATAAAAGAAGAAATGAGTTGTTTCACATGAGAGTTGTGTCTAAGCATACAAAGATTGAAACATTATTTGATCTGGGTTCTCAAGTAAATTTGATCTCAGAATCAGTTGTTAATAAGTTGGGCATATAGACTAAACCTCACCCCAAGCCTTATCCTCTTGGATGGGTATGTGATAATGCCAAGCTATAGGTGACTAAGCAATGCAGGTTAAGGTTTGCTATTGATTCAAAATTGATCGATGAGGTGGACTTAGATGTTGTTCCTCTTGACATCTGCGGTATTGCCTTGGGAATCCCATACTTGTATGATCGAAAAGGAGTATTCTTTCGCCATGAGAACAAGTACCATATCACCAAAAATGGGGTGGAGTACATCGTGAGAGCTCACAGTATGAAGGCTAACACCACTCTTGTTAGTGCAGGACAGATGAAGAGACTCGGCAACACTAATAAGAGATACATGCTCATGGTTGTGAGAGCAAAATATGTTGAAGCATCCAATGCTTTTAGAGGTTGTGATCCTTCTCATAAAAGGGATATGATTGATATTGTGGCTAACTATGATGAAATATTTCAGGAGCCTACAGGTTTGCCTCCCAAAAGGGAGATTCAACATGAGATCCATCTCCAGCAGGATACACCTCTTCCTAATGTGGGCATGTACAGGTTTTTCACAGTTGAAATGGCAGAGATTAAAAAGTAGGTTCAAGACTTCTTGGACCAAGGAGTGATGAGACCCAACTCCTCTCCATGTGGTTCACCGATTGTGTTGGTGATGAAGAAATATGGCACATGGAGGATGTGCATTGACTATAGGGCTCTCAACAAGATCATGATCAAGAATCGATACCTGCTTCCTCACATAGATGATTTGCTTGACCAGTTGAAAGATGGTGTGTTCTTTACCAAGTTGGATTTGCACAGTCGCTACCACCAGACGAGAATTGTAGAAAGTGATGTGTGGAAGAAGGCCTTCAAGACCAAGCAAGGTCTATTTGAGTGGTTGGTGATTCCCTTTGGGCTTTGCAATGCACCTGCAACCTTCATGCGGGTAATGAATGATGTTTTCCAGCCATTCTTAGATGATTTTGTCATTGTATACTTAGATGATATCTTGGTCTTTAAAAAAACTTGGGAAGCACATGTGGGGCATGTAAAGAAAGTATTAGATACTTTGAAAAAGGAGAAATTGTATGTAAAATTGTCAAAGGGTGAATTTGGAAAACTTCATTAGTTTACTTGGGTCATATTGTAGGAGGTGGAAATTTAAAAATTGATCCTTCAAAAGTTGATGTAATTGTCAATTTGCCTAAGCCTACTAACACTAATGAAGTGAGAAGCTTTTTGGGAGTTGTTCAATATTGAAGGAGGTTCATTCAGAACTTCTCATAAATAGTATCTCCTTTGCATGCATTAACAAGTGTGAAGAAAGCCTTCCAGTGGGGAGGTAAGCAGCAGAAATCCTTCGACACATTGAAGGGAAAGATCAGCATCACCCGAGTCCTATACTTGCCCGATTTGCAGCAGCCATTTGAGATAGAGACAGATGCCATTGAATATGCCATGGGGGGCAGTATTGATGTAGCACCGAAAGCCTATTTGCTACCATTCAGAGAATTTTACTTAAGCAGTGATCAACTGCCCCCCCTATGACAAATAGTTGTATGCTTTGGTTCAGAGTGTCAAGAAGTGGAAACACTACTTGATGGGTAAGGATCCAATCATCCATACCGATCATCATCCCTTGCAGTATCTCCAGTCCTAGACTAAGCTCCAGCAAGCTCTTCATTTCAGGTGGATGGGATTCCTTCAACAATTCCATCTAGTGATCAAGTACAAGAAGGGTACTAGTAACAAAGTGGAAGATATGCTCTCTAGACCTCCTATTGTTGCATCTATTGTTTTGAAAAATGCTTCTTTGTCCCATGAAAGTTATATTGAGCAGTATGCTACTGATGATGATTTCAAGGAGATTTATGAGAAGCTAACCAATTTCACATAGGTGGAAGACTACTATTTGTAGGGAATGTTGCTCTATCATTTGGGCAAGTTATGTGTTCCTATCAGTGAAAGAGTCCATGTAATATGAGAAGCTCATACTTCTCTTGTATCAGGGCATTTTGGGGTAGGTAAGACTTTGGCTCATTTGTGAAGACTTGTGTATTGGCCTCACATGAAAGACATTGTAACAAAATATGTAAAGGGGTGTGTGATGTGCTCTACTTGTAAGCCCACTGATAGAAAATTGGGGCTGTACTCACCACTTCCTGTTCCTTCCCATCCTTGTGAAAGCATTTCCATGGATTTTGTGGGGGGTTTGCCTATGTCTATCCTGGCATCATGACTACTTGTATGTGGTCGTGGATAGGTTTAGCAATATGTGTATTCTTATGCCATGTAAAAAATAGGTCACTACAGAGAAGGTTGCTTCTCTCTTTTTTTTAGCATGTATGGGTTCACTTTGGACTTCCTACGTCCATTATCTCAGATCAGGACTCCTGATTCCTTGGAGAGTTTTGGACAAAGTTATGGTGTATGATGGACACCAAGCTGAAGAGGAGCACCTCTTTCCATCCACAAACCGACGAACAGAGAGAGGTAGTCAACAGGACGGTTGTCCATTTGATTCGAGGCTATTGCAACAAGCATCCTAAGTTATGGGATGAACAGATCCAGTATGTGCAGCATGCCTACAACAGGGCTATGCATTCTTCCACTCAGATCTCACCATTTGAGACATGCTTTGGGTAATTTCCAAGACTCCATTAGACTTGACTTATGGGAGAGAGGTAGGTTCAAGCACTTCCAAGGATGAAGACAAATCCTACAGTTTCATTCAGAGAGTTCAACAGGTACATCAAGTAGTGCAAGAGTTGTTGGAGAAGAGTCAAGCCCAGTACAAGGCTCGCCATGACAACCATAGAGTTGATCATCAGTTTTAGGTGGGAGATCAAGTGTGCCTTCACATTAGCAACGAGAGGATGAAAGGAGAAGGAAAGAATCTCAAGCCTATTAGATATGGTCCCTTCACCATATTGGAGAAGATTGGGACGAATGCTTTTCGCTTAGAGCTACCGCCATACATGTAGATCTACTCAGTGGTGAATGTGGAGAACTTGAAACTCTATGAGCCTCCCATGATCATGGATGAAATGGATAATGTCTCATTGCCATCAGTTGATGAATTTGCTCCTGAGTACATGGATGAGCTAAAGAAAGATGTCATCTTTGATAGAAGGACCAGGACTTCTCGTAGAGGTGATGTTGATTATATTCAAGTGGGAATCAGAGGCACTCATTCAAGAAAATCCAAGTGGATCGAGAAGGAGAAAGTGAGGGAGAAATTCCCTCACCTATCTATTGATTAGTAAAGGCTTTTGGAGGCCAAAAGCTTCTTAGTGGGGAGAAATGATCCAGGAGGATCGAGGAAGGCAAAATTTTCAAAGTCCTCCAGTCTCAGCTAAAACTAGCTCCAAATCGAAGGGCTCATCGATATGATTCCAATGGCATTCGTTTCACCTCAAATGGACTCCGTATGAGAAAGTTATCACGTTCTGTTCTATGAGGTCGATAGGCAAAATTGGGAAAAAGAGGTGCCACATGGTACCCCTGACAGGATGACACATGGCATCCATATTGTACAGACATGATGATGTGGTACCACTAATAGGATGACATGTGGCATCCGTACAGTACGAATGGATGACATGGTAGTTGTATGGAAAGACAAGTGGTAGTACGGTCCAATCAAGATGCAACATGTGTCATGTACGGATGATGAGGTGGCAATCCAATCAGCAGTACGAATCAATCTGAATGTGACATGTGTCATGTATGGATGATGAGGTGGAAATCCAGTTAGTAGTACAGACCAATCAGAATGCGACACGTGTCAGTATGGAGGTGACTGCGTAACTTAGTTGGTAGTATGGCAGATGAGTTGGCAGCTGACTGGGCGTTGAGGTGGACCAATCCAAAACTACCATGTGGCAACACCGGATTGGCCAATGTTGCTGCTCCACCGGTTTCGAACTCCTGACCTCCCATACCCTATCTCCATGCCTTTACCAACTGCGCTGGTAGTGTTCTTTGTATAATGTATGGAAATAATATTATTTAAAGTGGCATTTCGAGCCCCAAAGGAGCCGGGGCTTAGCCTCGACCTTGGTCCTTCCCCTAATGTTACTGGGAGCTTCGACCAGCACAGGAGCCCGCGCTCTATTTCAGCACATGTCGAATTATAAACTGTATAAAATGGGTTATAAGTGGGTCTAAAAACAAGTTACATTATAACAAATTTGTTTTAAAAAACAACATATTGTGGGTTCAATGAACCATGTGGTTTTGGGGAAAAAGAATTCTATTGTAATATTCTAAAAATATAAAATGTGGTTGGCATAGTTGTAACTATGTCAACTACATAATTTAAGAAGAACCTAACCAGGTGTGGGCAGTTGGAACCATATGCCTTCTTGGGAAAAATTTGTTGTAACTAAAGAATCATGAGGAGAATGTTGAGTGGGGCAAGCCAAGCCTATATAAACCCACTTAATTTCCATTTACAGGTCATGCTTTGGAGTGGAGACTTTGTAGTTGAAAGAGAGAAGGGAGATTGCGTAGCTCTGCAACAGGAAGGTATGAGTGTTTATACTCATTTTACACCGTCTTTAGGCTTCGGAGTTGCTGGAAGCAGTCTTGTTGTGTTTTGGGCAATGGTTCTCTTCCTAACCATTGTCACCAAGGTATCATTGTATCATTGCCATGTATTTTTCCTTCATGCTGAGATTATAGATCGGCCCTCCTATTGAGAAGCAGGCCCGAAGACGTAGTCCATCCTAGACGAACTTCGTTATCAACGTGTTGTCTTTATGTGCATATTCTCTATGCTGTTTGGTTCTATTCTTATGGATTTGTGAGCTTCATTCATGCTCTTTATGCAATTCATGTTAACGTCATAGAGTAGCAAAGATCTTGTTTTCGGATCAGAAATAGCTAATGTGAATGTTAATAAAAACACCTGATAGTTCATTCATCAATCATCATGGACCAACTATGTTCAATTTGTAATCCCACCATATTTAATCCTATACAAAAGACTTGTTTATGACGAGACATTTTCCTTAGTCTACAGAATATTCAAACTTGTGTAATTAAACGATTTGTACCCTGAACTTGAGAAGGGGATTTCTGTTTTTCTTGTATCGTTAACCTTTGTCTTCCATTTCTGAGACTTAGCGTATATAATGTAACCCAAGATAAAATATGAGTTCCAACATAGAAGGAAGTTGGTTTCATATTTCTATTAATGTGTACTTCATGTAATTCATAGAAGACTTTAAATATCACTATCCATCATGTTATTAACCCCACAATTTAGCTTATAATGATAGATCGAGATGCATAACCCAACGATCCTTTTAACATTAATAACTGCTAAGATGTTGTCAAATGGAAAAGCATGAGTAAATCAAACATCAATACAAACAACAATGCATGGCATAAAGTACAAAAACAAAAGAACCACCAATAAAACACCATATACATGGTTCGCCCCTGACCTAGGGTTACATCCACCAAACCGGTCAGATTGCTATTAAGTTATTCAATCAAGGTTACAAAACTGCAGTTCTAATACTGCATCCTTTCCACAATTATCTCTGATAGATAGCAATGCCAAATTACTAAATCTTGCATTAGGGATAATGCACTTAAACCCCGAGATGATGCTGCCATCACAAAGGTTCTCTTTTAACATAATGATATATGTTCAGGGAGTGCAGGCTATTATTCTACCACACATGGATTGTAAAGAAAGTCAAGATATCACGATTGAGGTATTTGGAACCCCTTAAAATCCAAAATCCAAAATCCTATGTCTTCGTAGAATTTTAGGAAAAGGTAAGCACTAAGTTAAAATTCAACACAATAACAACAACTTTCACACTACATGCTACATCCAAATGCAGTCTAGGAAAATCACAGAGACAGGGTAAGTGTTCAAAATCATGATAAGGCCAGGAGTTTAGGTCCAAAAGGAGCCTAGGGGGTATGCTAAGTTTTCTGATTTCTTTAAGGCCAAAATATTCGTATCTAACCTACATAAAAATCACACGCAACAGGGTGGTTTCAGGTCGCGACCAAATTTGTGTTTACTTTTCCTGAAGATGGTGCCCAAGTTTGTGACTACCCTGGAAATGCTAACCCAGTAAAGGGAACTCTATTTCGAGGAAGTACCCAAAAATAACCCCCATGGGTATTATCAACCCATTTGTAACCCCAGGTAGCATTTGGCATACATATATACATATGAGAATATTTCATGAAGGCATGAGTGTTCTTCTCAGTAAAAACCTCTAGGCTTAACTTAATAAGGACAAGGACATCCGTGAGGCCACTCGATCAATTCTTAACCTGAGATCACATTGAGCACCTTCATAATATGTTACATGAACGCATGGGTAATTTGCAGTAAAAATATACATGAATAACTTTAGAAGGATAGAGATGGCTATGAAGTTGATTGACCTGGATTTTACCCTGAAATAAAATTCAACGCATAAGCAATATGTTTACAGTAAAATATACCCAAACAAATTGAGAAGGATAGAGACGACCATGAGGTTGTTCGACCTGGATCTTAGCCCAAAATAACATTTAGCACATATGCACTATGTTTGCAGTAAAAATATACATGAATAAAAGAGTATACCACCATATGTAGAGCTTCCCTCCTCTCCTAATCGCAGAGCCTCATGCTCTCAAACGTAGAGATGCTTCCCCTTTTCAAACTCACAGAGCAATGTAGAGCGGCCTCTCGACTCTAAATTGCAGAGCAATGTAGAGTTTTCCTCTCCTTTCTAAATCATAGGGAAACATAGGGATGTCTCTCTCTCACTATTGAGGTGGGTACCCATGTGCAAATATGAAAGATGGAGGTGGAACCTCCCCAATCGCACTTGCAGAGGTTGTTTTTCTATCCTCCAAGCAGTGGGACAGAAAAAACAAATTTGTGGAGCTACCACCTTCGTCTCCCCCTTCAGCATACCCTAGCTCTTTACTTAATACCTCTTGTGCTCCCTATAATGCGCAGCTCTCTTGAATGCACAGAACCATCATTAAAAACCCACACTCTAAAAGAACGTATTGTTCCATATAAACTACCAATCTTGGTAAAAAACGCCCAGTTCCATCAAAAGCATCGAGTTCCCCTTTAACCTTCGGTATCATCATAAAATCCAAGATGAATTTTCCACCACTATGTCAAATGTTCCCTAAAACAAGGAGCTATTCTTTTATATTTCTTTTTTAAAATATATGAGTGACCCAACCCTTTAATCTTGGTAGTCACTAATTACGCTGAATTAGTAGGGGCATATTTCCCTATTTTTAGGCCCTAGCGAGTGCACAATCAAAGGCGATTTCTTTTCTACGATCATAGGTTTCGATTAAAAGTAAAATATATTTAGTGGTAACTTTTAATTACATATATATATATATATAAGTCATCCTTTAATGAAATATTTATACACATTCCCGAAAGGAAACTATTTTTTAACGAAAACCAATTTGATTCATCTTATGATTTCTTTTCCCCTGCTGCCCCCCCTGCCCCCCCATTATTCTGTAATAATGGTGATTTAACATAAAGTAAATAGGAACTTTAAATATATACTTATTTATATAGTATCCTTTTAAGGAATGGGTTTATGTTGCTTAAAATTCTAGGATAACTATTGTGCCTTATTAATCCATTCATAGTTCTCCCCCATGCCCATAAGAAGATATTTTACTTGCTTTTCATCTTGTGTTTTCTAGGATGTTACACTCTTCCCGAAGGAACAACCCATCACTCCTNATATATATGTAAAAGTTTTCTTGACTCATTTATGTCGATGCTTTTAGAGGGTTGCACTCCCCCTATCAGACTTAAAACACATTAGGGTTAAATACTAAGCTAGGTTGTCTTAGTCACGATAAGCGTTTTTCCTTTGTGAAGTAGGAATCGCTTCCCTAAATGCTTCCATGAGAAAAGTGATACGATTATGGTATCAATGTGGCTCCCCAATCATTCATTTTTTCTTTCCCCTTGTAGGTTTTGGCTAGCCGCCGGTAAAATGGCGTCATTATCTTTCGTCTTCTACTTAAGTAATATTAAATTATACAAAATGGACGGTTTTGTTTCTAGTGGGGCCTTGGCCTTGAGCTCCTCACAAGAAACAAGTACAATCAAATATTCGTAACTACAAAACATATTGGGTATGGGAGGGACATTACATCCTCCTCCCCTAAAAATAACACCGTCCTCGATGTTCGTATTTTCAATCGATTTCTTGGTTTGATCTTTTAGTTCCATCTTTTTGTTCCAATCCCCTGAGATGTTTTCGTGTTTTCTCAAGTTTCTAATTCCCAAGACCTGTAGTTTTTGTGCAACATGATGGGGTCCAAATTACATATGAGCCATAGATCCTTTTTAATTGTAACAATTTGCAACTATTGGTTACATAATACCCAATCATTTTCATAATGCAACTTATTCATCATTAAAACATAATTACTACCCTTTCAAGTTGGTTTTATCTCCAATTTGGATAGTCATGTCTCCCTCAGCCTGAGGAAATCATTTTCTACATTACATAGTAAGCATGAAATAGTCTAATTACTTGAAAAATTTGTTAACGCATTTTATGTTCGTTAATTTTCTTCTCCAAACTCTCCCTTGAGTTTCCTTTCTGATTTTTCTTGTGTGGACTTACAATAATTTCTGAGGTTAGTCTCCCTTTTAACCACTAGTTAAAAGTTTTCCCCTTAGTGACATCAAACAGTGTCCTATCTTCCAGATGTCCATTTTTGCGTAGGTCTTTTTACCACACCATATGCCTAACACCAATGTGCTCATGTGGCAATCACTTGCCTAACACCATTCTACTCCTGCAACATATATGCCTAACACCAATGTGCTCACACGGAAATCACTTGCCTAACACCATGGTGCTCTCAAAACATTCAAATTTTTCCTTGTTCGTATCTAGCATCAATTTTGACTTTGAATATTTATAACACACGCTCCTTGGTGCTTGTGACTTTCCTGTCATTGTTTTGATTCATGAATTGGTTACATGGTTAGCCAAAGAATCTATCGATAACCCAGAATTTAATTAATAATCTAATCATCATTCATGTGTTATATAATGTTTGTAAATCATCTAGAAGCATTACTCCTTACTCATCTCTGAGTGCAACTTACATATGCAGGAATATTTATATACCATATTGTACGTCGATTGTAGGAATGGTCATAACCTTCGTGAATCCATTAATGTCAGTATGTAAAAAACATCATTCATAGTTAATCCTTGGTTATAAAATCTCGATATTCGACAATTATAATAAGTAAAACATCACCCATGCTTAACCTCATTATTTATGGCAGCAAATATTTTTTCTAACAGTCTAATCCAACTGATAGTGTTCCTAGCATGTCCTGCAATGTTAGCATATAACACTATACAACATTCATCAACTCACTTATTTTCAATGTCAATATCTTTAGACATCCTGAATCATTTATTGTTTAGATAATTACTAGGGATAACCCAACATTATACTACATTCATCAGTGGCAATGGTAGGGACATGGAAATTCCAATAATATCAATAATCCAAAGTAAGGAAAGAAAATTGTTATCATAGTTTCATACCTCAACTACTTATGTCATGTCTTACAACTATTCTAGTTCATCAAAATGGGAGCCTTTATATAGGTGTACTTCTTCTGCACGACCAAAAATATTAGCCACAATGCATCATGCTATTTACCTTAGTTGTATTGTGGTCCAAGTTCATAAGCAGTCTAGTTTTTCTTTTTATTGAAGAAACACTATAATAAATGTTGTCTTTTTTCATGGAAATGTATAAGGAGATCAGCCATGCCAATGAAGATGTATATCTAGCTCAATAGTCTTTATGTGCATCACCAAATTTCTTGCACACTAATGATTTATATCTAAAGGGTACATTATAACAGCGCTATATTGTACTAACTTCAATTCTCTTCCTAAGGATTCTGAAATTCAGTTCTTACCTTTACTTAGCATATATTTTGTATGCTAATGGCATTCAACATTCACAGTTAATTCAACAACTTATGATAAAAAATTTAACATTTACTTTATGAGATTTTTTGTTACAAACACGTTCCATAAACAAATAACATTCAATCTTTTCATCATTCAATTATTAGGTGTAACAACTAAATATTTTTATTAGTTCATGAACACAATTCTTCTTTATATTCATTGAGGACCCAAATTCGTAGTATAGTTATGTGCATACATACAGGTAAAATGGTTTTGTCAAAACTAAAGGACCCAAAATCTTTGAGAAACATTATTTTCTACCTTTGATCTATATGCTCAGTCAAAAATTTACTTTGGCTATAATTAGTCATGCACCTTAACCAATTATTTATTACCAACATCTATATTCAATCATCTCTATTCGAATAACATGTATCCGTATGATTTAATGCAATTGTTTCATCCCTGGTTTTACATGAAATTCCAAATGTAAGGGGTGCTTCCCTATTTTACATAGTGTTAATATTGGTAACATTTACTTAATACAATTTGCATTTTGTATAATCTTGATATTGCAACATATGTTTTAGCATGGCTACTACTTTTAGCATTACTTACCCTTTTCTTAAAACATTTTACTATATGTGATAGTTTGCGGCTAATCTTTTAGAGAGATTTCTAAGGCTAATATAGTTACTCCTAAATAATCAACTTATCAGGTTCCATTTTAATAGCTACCTTGATATCCTCAAGGGATTCAGGTAAGTTACTTATGTATGTTTATATATACATATATCCATAAGCATAATCCTCCACATGATGATACTTCTAAGATGTTGGAGTACGAGCCCCTACATTTATTTGTTACAATAATGAACCCCAAATTAGGTCTAGAAGACCTTAAATCAAAATAAATTTTCATTAGATCCTTAGCAGTCCTATATTTTATTGTTAGTGATGTAACCCTTTCCCACTAGTCCTTAACAACAACTGTTCGACGGTTTTCAAAGTTACCCATTACAATTTGTCAACCTTGTAGTTCTAAGAATCCTGTATATACCAAAGTCATTAGTAGTGGGTTCGAGTATGCATGTAGTTTTTCAAGGGTCACTTCTCGGCAATTCAAAATTACTATTAAAGACAAAGATTGCTATAGTACCTTCATGATATTTTCTAAGAAGACTCTTATACCTTGCCAAGAATTTACTAATGCAATTTAAATAAAGAAAAAAACAATCACCTTAACCATTCATAAACCTTTTCAAAATAAAATCAAGGAAATAACAAGATACCTATGCACTTATGTTGTCTACCTAATGTGGAAGTGGGAAAATTAATGGCCATCTTTATTGTGATCTTGAGAAGATGTTCCTCCTTCTCCAGCACAACTACAAGGTCAATAAACATTTGCATTTGGTACAACATAAGGTACCTTGATTGCCGAACATTGTGAACTTGTGGATTTTCTCTTATCACAGAGCAAAAACTCAATCGTTAGTTCCTAAAATTAAATAGGCGGAAGCATTTTGAGCCCAAATAGGCCCAAGCATTTCAACTCTTGCTCTGATACCATATGTAGAATACCTCTGATACCTCAAAGCCACCATGGGTAAACAAGGGGTAAATTATTGTTTCATTGTTACTACAACATTAGTCAATCATGTCAATAGCAGATTTTACATGGCATTTCAATGAAGCATGTCCTATCAAATTCAAAAATGTCCAAACAACATGCATTGTAAAACAATCATTTGACAATTTACATCCATCCCCCTCTACAGAAACCGACATGCAATTTGCATCTGATTTACTAGGATTTCTATTGAGAGCATAAACCAAAGATGCATGTAACACACCCATAATCAGAAAGAACAAAAATCTCATTTCTTCGACCTTTTTATGCCCTTCGAAATAGATATTGGGAATGTTAATAAAAACACCTGATAATTCATTCATCAATAATCATGGACCAACAATGTTAAATTTGTAATCCCGCCATCTTTAATCCTATACACAAGACTTGTTTATGACGAGACATTTTCCTTAGTCTATGGAATATTCAAACCCTTGTAATTAAAACATTTTTACCAAGAACTTGAGAAGGGGATTCCTGCTTTTCATGTATCTTTAACCTTTGTCTTCCATTTTTGAGACTCGGCATATATAATGTAACCCAAGATAAAATCTGAGTTCCAACTTACAAGGAAGTTGGTTTCATAGTTCTATTAATGTGTACTTCATGCAATTTGTAGAGGACTTTAAATATCACTATCCATCATGTTATTAACTGCACAATTTACCTTATAGTGATAGATCGAGATGCATAACCCAATGATCCTTTTAACATTAATAACTACAGCATATAAGATGCTATCAAATGGAAAATCATGAGTAAATCAAACATCAATACAAACAACATTGCATGACGTAAAGTACAGAAACAAAAGAACCACCAATAAAACACCATATACATGGTTCACCCCTAACCCGGGGTTACGTCTACCAAACCAGTCATATTTATATTAAGTTCTTCAATCAATGTTACAAAACTATAGGTATGATACTACATCCTTTCCACAATTATCTCTGATAGAGAGCAAGGCCAAATTACTAAATCCCACATTGGGGATAATGCATTTAAACCCTGAGATGATGCCTCCGTCACAAAGGTTCTCTTTTAACATAATCATATATGTTCAGGGAGCGCAGGCTATTATTTTGCCACACATGGATTGGAAAGAAAATCAAGATATCACGATTAAGGTATTTAGAACCCCTTATAATATAAAATACTATGTCTTCGTAGGATTTAAGAAAAATGTAAGCACTAAGTTAAAATTCAACATTTTAACAGCAACATTCACACTACACGCTAGATCGAAATGCAGTCTAGGAAAATCGCATGAGACACGATAAGTGTTCAAAATCATGATAAGGCCAGGAGTTGAGGTCCAAAAGGAGCCCAGGGGGTATACTAATATTTCTTATCTCTTCAAGGCCAAAATATTCATATCTAACCTACATAAAAATTGCAAGCAACAGGGTGGTTTCAGGTTGCGACCAAGTTTTTGTTTACTTTTCCTGGGGATGGTGCCAAGTTTATGACTACCCTAGAAACGCTAACCCAGTAAAGGGAACTCTATTTCAAGGAAGGACCCAGAAACAACCCCCATGGGTATGCTCGACCCATTGTAGCCCTAGGTCACATTTGGCATACATATATACATATAAGAATATTTCATGAAGGCATGAGTGTTCTTCTCCGTAAAAACCTCTAGGCTTAAGATAAGAAGGACAAGGACATCTGTGCGGTCGCTTGATAAATTATTAACCTAAGATCACATTGAGCACCTTCACAATATGTTTCATGAACCCATGGGTAATTTGCAGTAAAATATACCCAAATAACTTGAGAAGGACAGAGACAGCCATGAGGCTCCTCGACCTAGATTTTACCCTGAAATAACATTCAGCGCATATGGAATATCTTTGCAGTAAAAATATACATGAATAAAAGAGTATACCTCCATATGTAGAGCTTCCCTCCTCTCCTAATCGCAAATCCTCATGCTCTCAAATGTAGAGCTGCTTTTCCTTTTCTAACTCGCAGAGCAATGTAGAGTGGCCTCTCCACTCTAAATCATAGAGCAATGTAGAGTTTTCCTCTCTTTTCTAAATTACAGGGAAACGTAGGGTTTCCTCTCTCTCACTCTTGAGGTAGGAACCCATGTGCAAATGGTGATTTAACATAGTGTAAAATCAAGTAAATAGGAAATTTAAATACATATTTATTTATAGAGTAACCTTTTAAGAAATGGGATTATGTTTCTTAAAATTATAAGATAACTATTGTGCCTTATTAATCTGTTCATAATTCTCCCCCCTGCCCATAAAAATATATTTTACTTGCTTTTCATCTTGTGTTTTCTGGGATGTTACACTCTTCCTGAAGGAACAATCCATCACTCCTCTTAACCCCATCTTCTTAGTTGGGTGAACTACTCTCACCTTTTATTTTACATATATATAGATACATATATATAAAAACATTATAAGGCATCATGCCATCAAGGTAATAATTTCCCTATACTCGCATAGTATATATATATATAAGTTTTCTTGACTCATTTATGTCGACTCTTTTACAATGTTGCACTCCCCCTATTGGGATTAAAACACATTCAGGTTAAATACTAAGCTAGGTTGTCTTAGTCGCGATAAGCGTTTTTACTTTGTGAAGTAGGAATCCGTTCTATAAATGATGTCATGATTAAAGCAATACAGTTATGGCATCAATGTGGCTCCAAAACCATTTTTTTTCCCTTGTAGGTTTTGGTTAGCCGCAGGTAAAATGGTGTCACTGTCTTCTGTCTTTTACTTAGGTAATATAAACTTATACAAACTAGACGGATCTATTTCTGGTGGGGCCTTGGCCTTGAGCTCCTCACAAAAAACAAGTACAATCAAATATCCATAATTACAAAACATCTTGGGTATGGGAGGGACATTACAAGACATAAGACAATGAGACAAGGGGCCAACTAAACACCACCTAGAGCTAGAAGCGAACATATGCCAACTAAGACACTATAGAGTAGAGTACTAATCTTTCCTACTTCGCTAAAAACATATCCCAGCGCTACCTTATAGAGTAGAGCCTTTTAGCGAAGTCTTACATATCATTTAGATTATGGAAAGATTAGAGATAAGGTCTGCCCCTATAAGGGATTCCTACTTCGCTAAAACATATCCCAACTAAGACACTATAGCTTAGTACTTGATCCTATTATGATTAAGCCATGATGGAGGAAGTTGCAATCATTTTCTTTTACGCGACATAAAGGAGTTAAGAGTTAAAGTTGAAATATTTAAAGAAAGGACAAAAAATGACCTAAAGGATTAATTATCAAAGGACTATAGGTTGTAGCCTCCATAAAAATATATATATTCTCACCTTCAACGTACCTTGTCTAATAATAGAGGCACACCATCAAAATAGACTAATACATGAAGACTTATATTATACTAAGTCATACATATGATTAATATACAAGTTTAATTGTATATGTATATACATATTAAATGGCAATAGGGAAATTCCTATGTAGGTAGGCATGATGAGTAGAACTACATTTGCGTCATGCCACTATAGCATTCCCATTTGTGGTGTTGTTTATATAAGAGCAGAGGGTTGTAGTTAACCCAACCAAGATGGCGAGGTGTAAGGCAAGCGATGGATTGTCCACCAGAAAGAGAATCGAATGCTTAGGAAAAATGAGAGAAATAAAAATATTTCCTTGGATGACCTAAGCCTTAGGTGTCATCCTAAATAGAAATAAGTTGTAATCAAGATGATCCCTTGGTTAGTGAGTAGAAGACCCATATGACCCTCCTTCCAGTGTCTACTTTTATTCTTGCAAAAGGAAAAGAAGGTATCTCTTACTTTAATATAAGAAGGAAATAAGGACTTATGGATGAAATTTTGGTGTACAAAAGTTACTTCTATATTAATTATAAGGATCCTTTATCTTAAAAACATAGGAATAAACCTTTATAGATAAAGGGATATTGTCCTTGTGAAAATTTATGGTATTTCCTGGAAAAATCGTTTCTTGAAGTGCACAACACTAATAAATACATTAATAAAATGAAATATTTTATCAGGAATACAATAAAGAAAAAATATACTCGTTGGGCTCGACGCATGCCTCTAGTCAATTACCTTATGGCAATAATTTAGAGAGACTAGCCTTAGCAATTTTAGGGGCATAATTATTGCCTTAATTGTGGGAACCTGGGGTGCACTAAAGGGGATCTGCTCTCCTTTGGATTTTTATAGCTTATGAAATTCCTTGATGACGGGGAGTTGGGGATTTTGAGAGAAAGGCTATGCGCTTGAGAAAGATCTCTACATTGAGGAAATGATCTATACTTTTTCAAAGAGACCAATCTCTCTGTTTTGGTATTGTATTCATTGCATTTGATCAAGAGGTAAACCAGGGGATTAACGCGCTGGCATGATTGGACTCTTCATTCGATCTTCTCGTTGGAGAGGAGGAGAAGGAGCCTCAAAATTTATGTTTGCTGGATGCATTACGGTATGCTTCTGCCCCTTTGGGTTTCGCTCTCTGCAATCATGGTGTGTCACACTATTCACATGTCTTGTTAGGAAAAGTTAGATCTGAAAACTTTGTTTTGGAATTTCGATTACATAGAAATCATCAATTTCCTCTGCCTCAATTATATGGATCTGACTCTACTGATAACATTAGAGCATCATACTTGTTATACCATATAGCGCGATATGAAATTTAGACCTACTCCTAAGGGTAAAATTAATCACCCTCTGTGTGTTTTTAAGTTGGGAATCTGAATCTTAGGTCGTGTCTTAGATCTAAATCTTAGGCTTGCAACTCATACATGCATGCCCTACATGCAAGTAGTCTTGTTTTGGACTGGATTTGATTTTGGTGTAGGTGTACCCATCCCTTTATAGTGTTTGGAGTTTTGTTGCCATTTGATCTAACTTTTGATGCCCACCTAAATTTTTTGCCGACGACCAAGTGAATCTCAAATTCAAAATCCTAGGGAGAAACGTCTTGGAGGAAGAGATCACTGTTGATGTTAACAATGGTTTCAATCTCATATGCCATATCATATGCTAATTGATGGACTCATGAAACCTAACTTTAGAATATGTTGGAATTAAAACAAATCAATTTGTCATACCCAATAGCGAACTGAATTAAGAACAATAAACTATGGGTGAGGTGGGATGGATGAAGGATCCATCCTATAGGATATCCTCTACGTTTTCTTTCTGGTACCTCATTGACCACAATTTTTTTATAATCCAGATCTATTTGGTTTCCATTGCCTTGGTTCAAATCATCTTAGACGAGATGTGAGATTTTTTCTGCGAGAGTAGTAAGAAGATATGTGAGATTTCTTCTATGAGAGTATTAAGAAGGGATGTGAGATTTCTTCTGTGAGAGCAGTAAGAAGAGATGTGAGATTTATTCTGTGAGAGGGTTAACCCAAAAATCCCCCACTTAGCTCTCAATGGCCTACACCACCCAAGGACACCATCTCACAACCCCCATATCACTCCATCAGACCTTGCATTAGACCCCCACACCTCCAAAAGAGCCCAAGGATGAAGAAAAGGGGAAAAAAAACCCCAAAAAGAGCCCAAAGTAGCCCCCTAGGAGCTAAATCCCTCAAAAAGGGGCTAAAACCCTAAAAGGGGATAAAACTCTAAAAGGGGATAAAGTTAGGGTGGAAGGGGCTAAAGGCCCAAAAAAGAGGCTAAAGCGTTGATCAAGGGCTTAAAATGCTAAAACCCCTTGGAAAAGCTATAAAAGGAGGGTGGGGGGTCACTCTCAAAACAGTTCTCCCTTACCTATTGTTATGCTGCCCATGGATGCTTTGAGACCTTTGCCTCTCAAACCACCCACATTCCTTCTCCTCCACATTCATTCCCATTTGAGCCATTTCTCCCCGAACCAAGAGAGAGAGGCTTCTAGGAGCTAGGGCATGGTGGCCCATTAACCACTAAGAGAAGGTATATTTGTGTTTTTTTGTTTGCTTCTTAGCTATTTAGATTGTTTTGACTTCTAACCATTGTTTCTTGCAGGTTTTATTTAACATTGTTTGCAGGTTTCTCCATTGTAGATTAGGTTTGTTTTGCAGGGTTTAAGGAGGTGGAATCCTAACTCTTTTTCTGCAGAGGAGTTCACAAAGCTTCCAATTCTTCTCTCTGCTCTTGCTTATGATTTATTTTAGTTATGGTTTTCTGTCACTATATTATCTTAGGTTAGTTTACAGTTCTGTTTACTTGCATTTCCATTTCGTTTTTCCTGTTTTCTAATAGTAGGACCCTCCCCTTGTACCCTCTAGGCACAAGGGAGCCATTCCTGCTCCTGCAGTGAGGGTAAATCCTCACTACAACATTAGTGACCATACCAGGTTGATCCTACAGGATACTTGGGCAAAAATTTCATTTTTTCAAGTTTTTTCAGTTTTACACTAGTTTTCAAAAAAAATCTTGTTAAATCTGTCTTAAATCCTATTTATTTCATGTTTTAGTTACTGTCGAATCCTCTTCTAGGAAAAAACGAGTCAGATTGACCCGAGTACCAGTTACTATTGGCTAGATCTGACTCTCTCTCACCAAAAGACCTCATTCCAGAGCAAGGCACTCTTATCAGGGCAAAAAGTGATATTGGGGTGCTCTTAATGAGAAAAAAGGTGCACCCAAGGTGCACTTAATCCCAATTTGAGTGTGACTTCATCCTAGAAACTCAGGTTGTGGTTGTTTTTTCATTTTGTGTGACCCCCTCGTTCATTTCTGGAAAAATCTCGTGGCCCCCTCGCTAGATTTGGTAAAAAATGTGCGGCTTGTCACATAGAAGTTGAATTTACGATTAATAGATAGTAATTTTCAGTTTCAAAGTACTGTTAGTGTGGTCCAACCGCCTCTATCCACCATTGTAGGTCATTTTCAGTTTCACTTTCTATTTTCTGCAAATAGTTTCATGAACAATGTGTAAATGTTAAACAAACCATTAAGGCTTAATAAAATGAACTAGTCTAACTAAAAATAACTTAAAAATAACCATCTTGCTTCCCCCTTCATCCTATACCCAGTCATTACCCTCCAGGGTATTCTGGGATACGACGAATGGCAAGCTTGTATAGATCTAGGTACTCCATGATATTTTTCCCAAACCACTAAAACCGGGTGACCTGGAAGGTAGAGGGGGTAGAGGAGGAGGGATTCTCATGGCGCTAAGCATCCTCCCTACTGACCAACCTAGAATCCGAGAGGTGACCTAAGGATATATGGATGGGATTAGTCCCATTGTGTTGGGATCCCAACACCTTCTCTTTCTTGAAGAAGAATATCACTGTGAGGTAGACATTTAGTTAGGCCAACAATCCAGGGTTAATCACTGTACTTGTTTTCAAATTTTTGTTTATGCTTGCATACAAAACCATAATATGAAATCTACCATGAATTCATAAACCATATTGCAGCAACCAAATACCAGAACAAACAAGCAAACCAACAAACCATTCCAAATAATTAACCCAACTCAGTTTATGACGTTGAGTAAGCCTTAAAATTTACCAAATTTACAATAAGTTTAATCAATTCTGTAGTCTTTGAGGACATAATTCCATGACTGATTTAACTGTGGGAAGTACTTGGGATTTACCCAGAAACTCATTGTCAAGAGTACCATAGGAACCCCAAAGTAGCTGGTCGTTGAGAGGAATTACCAAGCGAAATGGGCAACGACCCCTTCCGATTGAGTAGAAGCACTCGTGAGGAACAAGCCAAGGGTTGTTTTCTGACAGTATTGGTGGTCAAGAGACCACCTTCAGCCAACAGGAAGCCATTGAAACCGGTGTCCAAATCTCATACCCACCATTTTCATACACAAAAGTGAATACAATTGATCCTCCACGATCTTCCTCACGCCTGAGAGGCGAACCACCACCATTTGGAACACTTGATTGGCACTATTGAAGCTACTCTCAGTGATCTCCCACACCATCAAAGGGCCACACAACCTCTAATTCTTATTCAAACCCATATAATTCTGAAGCAGACCTCCACACTGCACCATCAAGCCCGATGGATAGTGCGAACTCGGATCCATTTTCCAGCCCAACCTTAGCAAGTGGACCCATGTGCACATCACAACCTATCACCCACAACTTGGCAAGTGGTCCAAGAATAGTCATGGAGAGTGTCATTAGCCAATTGCCACCACCCATAGTCACCATCCAAGCTAGCCCAGTGGTAACACATGGGGACAATGGCCCCTCCACACACACTACCCCTTTGGCCACACTAGGGGGTAGTGCACCATCCACCTACATTGCCCCTACTGTCATATATGGGGGTAATGCCCCTGCCACCCATACCTCCCCCCACACAACAATTGGGGGCATTGGCCCATCCACAATGGTGCCACCAGAAGCACCCACATCCATGCAGATGAATTATGCACCTTCAAACCCCACCCCCATTGCAGCCCCAACCACAACCACAAAATCATCCACAGCCGCAACGCCAACAGTAGCCGCAACATCACCCACAATAGCAAAATTATGTGCAGTCGCAACCACAACCTCACCCCCACATGCAACTAGCTAGGATTTATGTGGGATCATCTCTAGTCCATACAATTCCCTTCCTCTTTCCCCCACCCGGTGTCATGAGCAAGACGGTCATGGCCACCTTAAGCCTACCCAACTTTACATTGGGGATCCCAGTGTGGTATCTCGATCCACTAGATCAACCAGTAATGCCTTAGGTTGTTTCAACCCCAGTGCAACCTATTGCGGTTGAGCCTCACCCCCCACCCGGTCCACATAAGCCAACCGCCGCACCAGCAACTGCACCACCCCAACCCAAAATGGCTAGGGGAAAGAACACCAAAGCCACCACAGAACCACGACAAGTCCCACCTTGTGCTGCCTATGAAAAATAGGGCCATCCAACTCATAATTGTCCTGAAATCCCAGTGATCCATGCGCATCTGGATGCCATGGATACGAATGAAAACATCCCTATGGTTGAACTCCCAACCATGCCAGTAGTCAAGAACAAGGCATTGAGGACAAACCATGCTTGCTCCCTTTGCGACTTGTATGGACATTACTCCCACCATTGCCAAGACCTACCCAAATTTTGAATGGCTCTTCCTGACCTCCGTAACCATTCCCTTGAGTCTGAAATCATGTTGATCGAAGAAGTTCACCCACCACTGCCTTCTTCAGACACCATGTCCATCTACATGATGTCCAGTTCTACCGACCCACTCATCTCCTCCTCCACCGATGGTCCATCGAACCTGTCACTTTGTTGCTTCAACAACGACGAGGAGATACTTGAAGCTCTTACCGACCTAAAATACCCATGGGACGACATGCACCATCACTCGTTCTTCCTCCTTGAATAACTTGTGTCGCATTCTAACCAGTTTTCCATGGAGACCAAAGATTTCATCCATGGGAAGTTTGATTGGTTCAAGAACCCAATCCCAACACCCGATTCCTTTGAAGAAGGGAACATGGAAAACATTTTTCCAACCATTAAAATCAACATCTCAACCAACTCTGATATCATTGAAGAAATCATGCTTGGGGTATCTTGCTCCCTGAAAGAGGTCGATGCTTACACCACTCTCTTCCAAGTATTCCGTGACATCTTTTCCTGGTCATACACTAAAATGCCCAGCTTAGATCCATCCATCGTGGAACACCACATCGACACATGGCCTAATGTGGCACCTATCTGCTAGAAGCAATGGCCCATCCATCCATCCAAAGTGGCTGCGATGAAGGCCGAGATAGAGAAGTTGTAGACAGTCGGCTTCATTTATCCCATTGCATACACAACTTGAGTTTCTAATCCTGTTCCCATGAATAAAAAATAGGGTACCATTCATGTTTGCACAGACTTCCGCGACCTCAAAGGGGCATACACCCTCATTGACTCTGATGGACAACTCTTGGAGAACCCCCACAATGGGCTCTACCTCAAGAAATTTTATGCTTAACATCACCAATGAGTCGCTTCATTTTATTTTCTTGTTTTTCAATGTTTTTCAGCACAAATCAGAGGCAGCACCATTAGCTGATAAGTCCAAAGTCACCCAGAATCAGTTCGAGACACCTCTCACATTTCCGGCCTCAAAATTCTATCTCTTTATAAGACCATCGTCTCATGTTTACTAAGTCAATTTCAGGAGCATTTCCCACAAGTCACCCTAATTTACGAGCCATGACATGATGATGCAAGTGTCTATGGACCTGTACTTGTATCACACCTCCTGACTGCAACTTATGGGAGTTTTTCGGCTGCCACCCATTAAGGACTATAATCTTAGCTTTTATTTTGTATTTTTAACACATAGATGTCTTTTCCATTCACTGCACCTTACGCAGACCACTGGACCACTGTCCACAAAACAATTTATTTTTCTTGCATGCATTTGGCATATAAGTGCCTCTAGACTTGTACTCACATCGCATGTAGTCAAGTTCATCCACCGCAACACACACAAATGCTCTCCTGGCCTCTATCCGAGAGCCACCTCGGTTTGCATGCCTCTGTCGCGATCTATCCCACGCATGTATTGGTATGTTTGAGAGCCTTCTGCTCCATCCATACTACACAGATGACCTTTGGACCTCTATCCACCATCTCGACATGGGGCATCACCTATGCCACCGCAATCAATTGACCACATTGGAGTTTCATTTAAGCTCTTGTCTGACTCCTTAAAACAATGAAAAGATATCTGAGTGCAGCTACTTCCTTTCCCACTTGCTAAAGTATAGGAAAGGGTGTCTACATCATCTCATTTACCTCCTTTTGTAGACCATATAGACCATCAATTGAAAAGGACCTCCTTTGGACACTCAATCCAAGACCATACCCCTCTTCATACTTTTATGCTTTCTCGGGTAGAGGGGCCACACTTTACAAAAAATCCCACCACATGTTGTCGTTAAGCTCTCTTCAGGACGTTTCATCAAGAAAATATCACCGATCAAACTTGTTTTCGTTCATGCTCATAAAATTATCTGAACGACCATCCAGTCAGTATAGGTTTAACCTTTTCTAGCCTGATTGTACTACCAACGATAACGAAGTCTCTCATCCCCTCCAAGATGACTGAGCTCTTCTATGTATACTTTTATCCTTTTTCGGACACAGGAGACTAACAATGAAAAAGATCCCCCACTATATTCTTCTTAGTTCTTTCAAAAAATAGTTTGGCAGCATCCCCACATTGGGTCACCTTTGTTCAGAGTACTCTGTAATGTGTCTTCCTTGGATCCTATCAGTACCAAAAGTGTCCACCACCTCCAAGTATTTGGCATCTACAACGACATTCCCGGTATTACAACTATGATCCCATTCCCATGAGTCAGTTTCATTTGCTACTTGGTTCACCCTATCCTCATACTCTAAACAAAGGAAGTTTGAGTCTTCCACTCCCCCCTTGCCCCTGTTCAGTTTTTTCCCTTCCCCCCCCCCCCCCCCCCCCCCTAATTTAGTGAGTGAGTCCGCAGATTGCTTCACACCTTTTGGTTTTCTCTCTCGCGCTCTTGGTCAAGGAAACATCATTTCATTGACTAGGAGCAGGTCTCCCTCTGTTGAATCCAACACACATAATCTAGAGGATAGACCCAGAGGTCCCTGTGCCTTGCTTTCATTAACATCATCGATGAGTTACTTGGACCACTTGAAAGGAGTCCTTAGTGCCTCTTAGGATGGTTGTTTCTCATGTGGTCAACTTCAACTCCATCATCGCACCATTGAGATTCGTACAGGGTTTGTTCATTAGTGAGTCCACCTGAGGGACCTAAATAGGTTATGTCTGTCGTGATTTTTGGGTTGCGTTTGATACAATGTTAAGAAGCCCCAACAGTCCTTCAATATACCTTTATAATTGATTCAGCATACTTGTATCATAGAGGCTCCGACTCTCAATCAGCAAGTCCATACATCTATGTACCATTCCAAATCCAGTAGACCATCAGTCACAAAGATATAGCATTCCATGAGAATGCCATGGGTCCAATGTACCAGATCAGTGTTGTATTCAGCCTCACATAGAGGAAACCAGCAGTGTAACATCAGTTGTATATGATTGGCTCTTGTATTTTAGAGCATAGATCAAATGATTCTTTTGACATTGTCGCGAGCATGGGAATGCCTGCCTCGTCCATATACATGTCACACATTTATTGTATCTCACCCATTGATGAGAACCAAATTAATACAAAAACCAAAAGCCACCATGCCCCATCCCCGAAACCACCACCTCTATGCATCAAATCTTATGATGTCTGTCGACCATATGTTGAGATCCTGCCCTCACACATCAAGGGGCAATCTGTTAACCCAAAAACCCCCCACTTATCTCTCAATGGAATACACCACAAAAGGACAATAGCTCACAACCCCCATATCACTCCATCAGACCTTGCATTAGACCCCCACGCCTCCAAAAGATCCCAAGGATGAAGAAAAGGGCTAAAAACCCCAAAAAAGAGCCCAAAATAACCCCCTAGGAGCTAAAGCCCTCAAAAAGTGGCTAAAACCCTAAAAGGGGATAAAGTTAGGATAGAAGGGGCTAAACGCCCAAAAAAAGGGCTTAAAGCCCTGACCAAGGGCTTAAAACACTAAAACCCCTTGGAAAAGCTATAAAAGGAGGGTGGGGGGTCACTCTCAAAACACTTCTCCCTTGCCTATTGTTATGTTGGCCATGGATGCTTTGAGACCTTTGCCTCTAAAACCACCCACATTCCCTCTCCTCCACATCCACTCCCATTTGAGCCATTGCTCCCCCAACCAAGAGAGAGAGGCTTCTAGGAGCTAGGGCATGCTGGCCTATTACCCACTAAGAGAAAGTATATTTGTGTTTCTATGTTTGCTTCTTAGCTATTTAGACTGTTTTGAATTCTAACCATTGTTTCTTGTAGGTTTTATTTAACATTGTTTGCAGGTTTCTCCATTGTAGCTTAGGTTTGTTTTGCAGGATTTAAGGAGGTGGAACCCTAACCTGTTTTCTACAGAGGGGCTCATAAAGCTTCCACTTCTTCTCTTTGCTCTTGCTTATGATTTAGTTTAGTTCTGGTTTTCTATCACTAGATTAGTTTAGGTTAGTTTACAGTTCTATTTACTTGCGTTTCGATTTCATTTTTCCTGTTTTCCAATAGTAGGAACCTACCCTTGTACCCTCTAGGCACAAGGGAGCCATTCCTACTCTTGTAGTAAGGATAAATCCTCACTACAGAGATTATTAAGAAGGGATGTGATATTCTTCTATGAGAGTTTTATTGATTACCCTTTTTATTATTTTTCATTTGATTCCCTTTTCATCCATAAGGGGAATGCAGAGTATGGACGAGCAATATTTGGAAGGGGGTCAGCCAGTGAACCTCAGAAAACACCTTTCAGCAACATTTCCCACCCTTTAGAGTTTAGTGTCCATCGTAAACTTGAAACTATGACTTGGACTTGGAAGCCATAGCTCTGCAAGTTTACAATGCTTAATACAACCCCAAGATTATTGTAGTTGTCGTAATGAGATTAAGGAATCCCAAAAGAACTACAACACTGATATTCGATCAAAGAAGATGGTGTGTAGGCTATGGGGGTAGTTTTTTTTAATAAAGAATCTCAAAATAATACATGGATAAATGCATCAGGGAAGATGGTGCATGGGATGTAATGATAGTTTTTATTAACAGTTTAGCATGAAAAATAGGAACAAAGGTTTACAATGTATATCAATAAAATAAATACTCACGAGGCTCTAAATATTGTAGAGTATAAATTTGAGTTTCCTACTTGTGTCTCTGGAGTTGTTGAGGACTAGGATTGTATAGAGGAATTTGTGCAATTTTGGATTATGTTTGATAAGTCGAATTTTGGACTCACTTGTTGTAAATCAGGTTTTTCATCACACTATAAGTAACCAGATTATAAATACCTTTGGGCACTTAATAGTGAGAAACATCATCTTGAGAATTTACTGTCTTGTGTAATTTTGTAAATTCCCACATTGAACAGTACATCTTAGCGGGTCATGTTCTGTATGTTAATACTATTTTAATGTTTCCTGAGAACCGTATTCTATTAAAGGTTTGAAGAAAGGATGGAAACAAGTTGTTGTAGGTTGTAATCATTTATTCGATAAATTTTACAGCCTTCTACTTGTGATAAGGCTACTAAGCCAATTTTGGTTTTGATCTCAATATGAGATTTTGTGGAAAGGATGCAGTATCAAAAATGCAGTTTTGTAACCTTGGTTGAAGAACTTAAAAGAAATATGAATGGTTTGGTGGATGTAACATCGGTTTAGGGGTGAGCCACATATATGGTGTTTCTTTTATTTGTGGTATTTTTATTTCGTGAATTTACTCAAGAAAATTTGATCCTTATATGTTTTAAATATTCATGTTCTTACTTGCACCTAATGTAGTAACTGTGGATCCCATTAGTTAAAATATAAAGTTATGGATTTATATAAATTTATGGGATGAGCAATATTAAAGTAAACGTATGTTGTTATTATAAATAAATGATGGACACTATGTATAAGTTTCACATCAAGCATCCATTTACTTCTGGTGTAGGGAACCTAAAGACTTGATGTGGAATTGTGTTTATCTACAATGCCATGTAAACCATTGAGACTAATGTTGATAGTCGAAGCTGCATCTAAGTATTATTCTTTTGAGAAGAAATATATTTATGTAAAATTTAGAAATGCAATGTATAGGTATTGCATTTTGGTGATTGATTTTAAATGGTTGAACTTTTACCACTCATAAATAATAAATTAGAAGTAAAGGGTCCTCTAGAAGACTTTTTATTTTTTTATATATTAGGGGTATGTTACATACTTGGTAAAGGGTTTCTAGCTCTGTCAAAAACTTGTTGTAAATCCTACTATTATTGTGGCTGGGTAAATCCATTTGTCATAGATAGTCATTGTAATTCTATTTGTAAACGTGGTACTATAAATGATTAACCTAAGGTTTTGTTTAAAAAAAACAGTTTTTATATTAGGTTACGATTCGATTTTTTGTATAAACGAGAGTTAGAAAAGTAAAAGTATTACTTTTAAATTGAAGGGTTGGAATTTAGTCTTTTGCTTATTCAGCTAATGGATATATATTTAAGAGAATGATTTGTTCTATATTTGAAGTTTATAGTTATCTTATTTTAAACTATTTGCTAGATGTGGAATCTTGTTTCCTTCTTAACTATGTTCTGAATTTTAATAAGAAGGTTCATATGTAAGGGTAGGGATTTTAGAAGAATAGTTTGCAAATATTAATAGTATTATCATAGTTACAATGCTTGTTATAGCTAGGTTTAGTAAGTTCTTATTTTACATACTTATAATACAATAGGTATTATAATTTTCAACCATGTTCAGCCTTTATCTGTGCCTTAAGAACTTGCTATGCTGTATGTGTTAAAGAAACATTTTGAGGTTTTCCTGAGCATTATTTTCCATAGTGTAAATAGACTAACATTGGTTATAGTTTAGGTTTTACAATATTAAAATTATGATTTCTTTATTTATTTACTAAGTGTAAATAATTACATTGTATTCAGTATTTGTTAAAGTACTTATACTTCAAATATATCAATATTTGTGTGACCTAATATTACAATGATAGGCTCTCTCTAATATTCCTAGAGGTATTTATATAAATGAAACTTTTCTAGAAAAATGATTATTATGATTCCTAGCTAAAATAACAGTAAAATATTCCAATGTTTACACAGTTTCAAATCATCTTACAAAAGTATAATCATTCATGTTTTCCTGTAAACAAACCTTCGGTACTAGAGTACTTCATTGTAACATGAGTGGAAAAATATAGAAAGGAATTTTTTACCCATCATTCAATCATTTCTAATTTGAGGTTCATTTAGTCATATAGTCATAGACAAGTATGCTTTCCTCAATAAATGCAGACTTAATAATTTCACTAGTAGATTCATAGTATCTAAGCGTTATTAGAAAATCTAAAAATGAATGATTCATTTCAGTAATTTTTCTTAAACATAAATAAATAAGATAACACAATGGAACCTCATAATTTGTAGAAGAGACAAACATCCCAAAGATCATATTCCAACCAACATTTTCTTGAAGATAGCTCAAATGCTTGTCTTAGGACCCCCAAGCCTTACCAATGATCCACTAAGATGAAAGAACTGTGTGAAGAAATGGGATTAAATTTCCTTGCAACTCCACAAAAGTACTTAACAAAAGTACTTATGTCCTTAGCAGTAAAGAACTCAGCTAACAAGCTGCACTAGTTCTGAAAAATAGTCTTCACCATGCAATCCACCTATGCCTTTCCCTCATTGAATCTCTTGTGCACTTTTCTCAACTTCATATTTTTTCACAAGGTAATGATTGAACAGCCTCATGCTAAATTCAATGGATAGATGTATGCATGCCTAGGTATTTTTGGTTAGTTTTTCAATTAATGAGTGACCTACTATGTTCCACTATCTTGGTGAACATGACCAGAAAATTAGGGAACTCCCCCCCTACAACATCTAGAAGTGGTTGAGGATTCTTCCATGTGTTAGTTTACTCTCACCCCAGTCTATTCCTCCTAGTGGGTCAATGGATACTCATTCAACAACCTCGTTCGGCTATTTTTCTCATCAATTATATATTAACTAATATAATATTCAACATAATTAATTACAGTCGTCCTTGACCCCACATGGTCAATACTCATAAACTTTACATAAAATTAAAATATAATGTTTTCTTAAACATAAAATGTCATTGAAATTGGGGTGCATGACATGCACCCCCTCTTAGGTCCAAATTTGTCCTCAATGTTAGTTTATTCATCATCCTCTCAGCTTCCATGGAACATAATTGGATTTTTTGCTCGCATATGACTCTCAAATTCTTAGTTCGCTTCTTCTGGACTAACGTTCTTCCATTCCACCTTCACCTGCCCAATGGTGCAATTTCAAAGCAATATCTCCCTCTTGTTGAGGATGTAGTCTGGTTTCACTAGAATGGCTTCTTCGAGATTCACATGCACATAATTCCAATTTATCACATGAGTAGCATCATGTACATATTATTTTAAAACAAAAATATAAAAAACAATATGAACTTTAATATTTAATGGTAAGCCAATTGGTATGCCACTGGTCCAACTCTAGACAATATTTCAAGAGGACCATAGTACCTGGGTGATAGCTTAGAAAAACTTCTTAATTTTAGGGAAATATTTTTAGGTTTCACCTTAATGAAAACATGTTCACCCACCTAGAACTCTTTCTGAGTTCTTTTAAGATCCTCTTGGCTCTTTTGTCTGACCTATGCAACCTTTAAATTATCTTGTACCTGATTCATAGTTAATTTGATTTATTTTAATAACTCAGGTCCTAATATTAGTCTATGAACGGGGTTAATCCATGAGATGGGAGTATTGCATTTTATACCATACATAATTTCAAATGGGATGAATTTTGATGAAGCATGGTAATGGTTGTTGTATGCAAACGCAACCAAGTGTAAGTAGTCCTCCCATTTACTTGGTTGTTGTCTAACGTACATCCTTAACATATATTCCAATATTTGAGTTACCCTTTCTTTATTCCCATACGTTTGTGGATGAAAAGATTTAAAGAAATTTAAGGTAGTATTTAAGCCGTTCAATAAAGATTTCCAGAAGTTTCCCATGAATTTAGAGTCCCTGTAAAAAATTATAACTCTTGGAATTCCATAAAAAACAAAATTGGTTCATAAATATTTTAGCAATATTAGAATCCTTATGTGTGGTTTTTACTGGTATAAAATGGGTTTTCTTACTGAGTTTTTCAACAACTACCATTATAGAATCATTCTAGTTCTGATTTTTAGGCAAACCTGTAATGATATCAATGCTCATTATTTCCCATTTCTAGCTAGGAATTGGTAACATATGTAATAAACCAGATGGATGATGATGTTCAGTATTAACCAACTGGCATTCAAAAAATATAGCAATATATTATTCCAACTCATTCTTCATATTTAGCTAGAAGTAATCTTTCTGTAACATAGTGATGGTCTTTTGATAGTGCGGGTGTCCAGAATAAGGACTCTTATGTATTTCATTGAAAATTAACAATTTACCTTTACGTATGTTAGGTATATACAACCTATTTTTATAAAGTATTAACCCTTTAGCATTTAGATAGTAATGTGTATTTAAACTTTCAATTACATTTTCTACTACTTTAGCTTGCAATTTTCGGTAATTTTCATCCAATTTTACTCCTTCTTAGAGCTAATCTTCTAAATCTATTTTCTAAGTACTGATCACTACCATAAAGTTTAATCTTATATTTATTCTCAAGGCATCAACTACCTTGTTCTCCTTTCCATTTATATGTTGAATCTTGAAATCATACTTGCTGAGGAAAGCTAGCGACCTAGCTTTCCTTGTGTTTAAATTTGGTTGATCCAACAGATACTTTAAACCCTTATTATCAAAAATTAACTTATATTTTCTCTCGATCAAGTGATGGCACCACATATTTACTGCATGTACCACAGTAGCCAATTCTAGATCGTAAGTAGCGTAATATTTCTCACAAATTTTAAGTTTCCTGGACTCATACACTTTTACATGTCTTTCTTGGGTTAAGACCCCACTAAGGAAATCGTTGCATACATCAGTGCATATAATAAAGTCCTTGTTAGGATCCACAATTTTTAAAATCAATGCAGTAATTAATAATTCTATTATTTTCTTAAAAATATATTCACATCTTTGATCCCATACGAATTTATTCCCTTTCTTCTGTAGAGAAGTTATGGGATTCAAGATCCTTGGAACTCCCTCAATGAATCTTTGATAGTACCCTATGATCTCCATGAATGACCGTACATCATTCACATCCTTTGGGATTGGCTGTTTGTTAATTGATTTTATCCTATCTAGGTCAATAAAGATCCCATCTTTAGTAATTACATGACCCAAGTATTGTATTTTATCTTTGAAAAAGTCACATTTACTGAACTTGGCATACAAATGATGTTCCCTTAACACTTTTAAAATGATTCTCAAATGTTCTTCATGTTCTTATTTAGTCTTAGAATAGATAAATTTTGTAACGTCCCCCTCGCAAGAACCCTAGAATAATGGGGAGTTAAATTGTTGTTAATGACAGGATGTATGTGGATTGTGATAGGTTACATTGTAATACATAGTGATTAGGGTTGTTAGAGAGTAGCATTAAAGGGTTACCTAATTACCTAAATACCTAATGAGTCACATTCTTTGCTGTCCTATATTTTATTCCACAATCCTAATATTCTAGTTAAATAATTTGATGAATAACCAAATGCAAGTATCATGGCCTAGGTTACTGACATGATCATTGGTTACTTGATCTACTCATCGTAACATTGTGGATGATCTACTCATTGTAACATTTTGGGTGGTTTGGTGACAACCATGTCTTACATCTAAAACTAGGCTTATCTTACCCTGAAAGGCTTATTTCCTATTTAATCTCTTTGGACATTAACACAGTTAAAGAATTCTTTTTGTTATCTAAATCATCAAGTATATGAATATTGAAAGTGAACACTGCTAGTCCTCCAACAACCTTGTACTTAACATTGGTATCATTTGCTTCAAATATGAGTTCATTGTCTATTAAAATTTAAACGATAACATTGACAGTAAACTTTGATTATGTTGAATGGCCAACATTGACCTTTGGGTTGAACATTTAGATTGAAATCCTTATCTGGCTTCCAAATTAAATCGATTACATAGGAGTCAATTCTGAATTTGTTTTTGAAATTGATTGTTGAAAAGTATACTAATTGAAATCTAATTATTTATTTGTTTCTCGTTGAAACTTATTCTCCTCTCTTGCGATTTGAATACTAAGGATCTGATTTAATGCTTAAAGAAGGATTGAAACATTTTTTTACCTAGTAGAAAAATGGAGGATTTAAAGTTGATAATGATTTTATGGTTAGAACTCCATCAATAGGGGTATTAAATTTTTTCATTTTAAACCTACTTGATAGTCCACTAAGTCCATTAAGAGCTTATATGTATTTGATTATCTAAAGATATTGATATTGAAAATAAGTGAGTTGATGAATGATGTATAATGTTATACGCTAGCCTGGAAAGATATGCCAGGAACACTATCAGTCGAAGTTGGCTGTTAGAGAAATAATTATTGATGTAGATAATGAGGTTAAGTATGGGTGTGGTTTTACTTAATATAATTGTCGAAGTCTCAAGTTTTACAACCAAGGACTAACCGTGGATGATGTTGTTTACATACTAACATTGCGAGCTTCAACGAGATTATGAAAATTGCTACAATAGACGTACATTATGGTATATAAATTGGCCTGCATATGTAAGTTGTGCTCAATTAATCAGAAAAGAGTGAGTAATTTTCCTAGATGATTTACAAGGTTATATAACTCGTGAATGACAATGAAAAATCAATGCAAATTATGAAACTCTGATAATTGATTATTGAAATTTTGGGTTATCAATGAATGCTTTAACTGACCACCTATGGAGTGATTGTAGGCATGAGAAATTGTGGCCATGATGAGTACTAAAGCTCTAGGACTATAATGAGTTAAAAAAAAAAATATGAGAAATATGTCATGTGCATAAAGTTGTCACCATGATTAAGTGGTGACGAAGGTAGTGGATGAAAGATACCTTTTTCCCCCTAGCCAACTAGGGACCATTACGCATTCTAGGGATGCCTAGATGTAAGACGTTTGGTTAAGACTCATTCTGCACACATTAAGAGGACTGTCACAAGAGTGGGGGCTCTATGAGGAGAATAACCTCTAGTTTTTGTGGTGGTGTGCGAGAACAGAAGTACCTCATCTTGGCGAAGCACCCAGAATAGCACAAGAAGGAGATAGGAGGGTATCGTCCTTGTGTTCGGTAGCTTGGATCGGTAAGCACCCTGAATAGCACAAGAAGGAGATACGGTGAAGGAAGGGCATTGTCCTTGTGTTTGGAGGCTTGGATTGGTAGTTGGAGAACTGTGAACACTTGGAGTGCTGGGATGGAGGACATCCAGAGAAAATAAATGATTCCTTAGATCAAGGATGACATAAATGTCCAAAAGTTGGAGATAAAACCAACGGTAAAAGGATAGTAATCATGTTTTATTCATAAATAAATTGCATTAAGAAAATGATTGGGTATTATGGCACCAATGAACACTAGAAAATTGCATATTGTTACAATGCAAAAGAATTTGTGGCTTATGTTTAAGTTGAATTATAATTTTGCATGTGACGTACTGAAAATAATTGTGCTAGACCCGAACTTGTTGGGAGAAAACTGCAGGTTTTGGACGATAACGACTAGAGAAGACATAAAAAAATCGCAAGGGATTAGGATGAAGAGGACGAGGAAAATAAACGATGACAAAACGGAAGCAAGAAATTGATTGAAAACAAGAACACTGACGACGGTGTTATTTTTAAGGGGGAGAGGATGTAGCGTACACCTTGCAAGAACCCTAGAAATGTTGTAAATTATAATGTTATTGTATTAGTCTCCTAGTGAGGAGCTCAAGGACATTTCCCCACCAGAAATGAGACATGTATGTATATTAATTTCCTAAGCAGTAAACTTAGGAGACGGACAACCTGGATGCACCTTAATCGAAAGATAGCTGAATCCATGAGTGGAAAAAAACAATATATATATATATATATANAAGATAGCTGAATCCATGAGTGGAAAAAAACAATATATATATATATATATATATATGTGTGTGTGTGTGTGTGTGTGTGTGTGTGTGTGTGTGTGTGTGTGTGTGTGTGTGACTAAAAAAATTATGGTGGAATAAATCCACCAAGGGAAAGGTAAAATGTTTAGTCAAGCCTCAGGAATCGAGAAAAGATCAACAACTCCCTCGACGACCCAAACTCCTAAGTTATCGACCTATGATAACGTAACTAATATATAGACTAGTTACTTTGGTTAACCAAATAATGATATTTATGATCCATGTCGAGGGAGACATGATGTCTTACCTTACACGCATTACGACATCAAATAATAAATATATGTGGGAAAACAAATATATATACTTATATGAAAGGTGTTTCATATAGGGGAACTTTATAGGAGTTAAAAGCTTCATATAATAAAGTAAAATATAATAAATATATGTGGGAAAACAAATATATATACTTATATGAAAGGTGTTTCATATAGGGGAACTTTATAGGAGTTAAAAGCTTCATATAATAAAGTAAAATATAATAAATATATGTGGGAAAATGAATATATATATATATATGAAAGGAGTTTCATATAGAATAACTTTATAGGAGTGAAAGGCTTCATATAATAAAGGAAAAATAAAATCTACACTGCAAAATACTTGAGTAAAAGGCCTTTCTTAAACACAAGTTATTTTATTTAGTGATATGACATTATTTGTGATGGGTAATATGTTTATATTTGACAGTCTTATAGGAAGATTTAAATACTATAAGTACAATGGTCTAAATAAGACTTTCTATGAAGGGATTAACTACCAAAATGGAAAGTGGAGCCCTCAACATAAAATGTAATATGTGTGTGTGTGTGTGTGTGTGTGTGTGTGTGTGAATGGACTCACGTTGGTGATAGATGACACCGTCGGCATGATTTATAACCCTTAACCTAACTGAAAAGTTTGGAAAGGTTCGCCCCTATGGGACTAATGTTGAAATATTGTAACTTCAAAGAATATTCTATATGTATCATTTTTGGTCCCTGATGGTCCTACCGGGAGAACCACTTGTATTATATTGTACCCTGATGCTTATAATTGGAATAAGTAATAAGAGTCATGAGGTTGTCCCCTCTAATTGTAAAGGTGGGTCATTAGCACCCCAGTGTGGTTACTTGAGCCTACATGTGTAACTCGAGCCTATGTGTCGAATGAGTTAGTTAAAGTGAACGAATGAATATAAGTAGAGGTGTGGTGCTTTTCATTCGACACACACACTCTCACTTGTATAGCGCATTAGTGGAGAAGATAAGTAGCTGGAGAAGGAGGAGGATCAGGCTTTGATCTCCTTGCTAGTTTTAGCTTTTATCTTTTTGGGGCATCTATATTGAGGAAGATTTTGCTAGGTTTTTCCCTTTAGGGTTTTCCAAGGATAAATATTTGTGTTTCTTTTGTATGGTTGTTCTTGTCTATCTTTCAGTGATCCTGTTTATATGTGTTTGTTATGAACATGAAATGAAATACTGATGTCTTAGATAAGCATATGAAACGTTAACATGGTATCAGAGCCACCTTGAAAAGAATACATTATGAAGCTATAGAATCTAGGGCTTCTTACTTTTTGTTCCTCTCTCCATAATCAATCAGCAAAAGAAGGCTAGGCTGACTCTCCATTGAAGGACGCATATTTCTTTCGAAGCGGAATTCAATTTCGAGCATTTTCAGTTTTCGGTGTGGGAAACTAGGTCTTCTTGCAGAAGAAGAATTTTTGAGTAAGCCCATCATAGGATTTCTCTCCTCATCAAAATTGAAGTTTAGAGACATGGATCAATATTTTTGGTTGGGTGAAACTTCAGGAAAGTCAAACCCTAGTTTTCCGTGGAGCTAGAAAAATCGTAAATACTAAAACTGCTACATTTTGGTATATTCACTATATCCCAACATTGGATTCATGTCAGGAGATGAAAATTGTGGAGACCGAATAAACAATCCTGATGAACACTGTTTCGAAAATCCATCTTTATATTCGCTATATTCTAGGATAAGTGATCCTTCCAAGTTAGGGTTCCAACCTCTTCTAGACATCATCCCTAAATAGGAAACCAAGGAAAAATTGCTATATCTTGGGCTACAGAGGTCCAAATGGAATTCCTAAAGATGTTCCAGAAATAGCATGGAATTTAATTTATATGGTCTAAATTTTAGAGCCGGAAGATGAACCAGTGACACGTGGGATGCCATACAAATTCACTATTCTGAATAGTCTTGTAACAGATCACCTTGGGAAAATGATCATAAATTCCAATTGGTGAAACCAATTCTGATAAAACCTATGTTTTTTGATCCAGGACATGCAAGGTTACCTCAGTGAGAAATTTTAGACACAGAGGACGAGTAATTTTGGAGAGATCATAGAAACAGTAACAGGCATTTCTGCAGAAAAAATTGGAAAACTAGGGCTTCCTATTCTGAGAGCTTCCCTCCACTGTTTTCAGAAAAGGTGTACATTGGATAGATCCATTTGAAGAGATATATATTTCCATCCAATCATATGGGGAAGATTCCAATTTTTTAAAATTAGGGTTTCTCTCACAAACCCTAGATCTGTTGATGTAATTGTAACTTTGGAATGTATTCACTTGTATTTCTTATCTATTGTAACCCGATGTTCATTCCGAGATGTATTGTAATGTATTTGAGTCATGTCATACCCCGATGTTTATTACAAGAAGTTTCTATAATGAGAAATTCACGTCAAGTCATTGTGGGTAACCCTCTTATTGGTCAAGGGTTAAAGTCCCCACAGTTATGGGGCCCTTGGGTTATTAGACTATCCTAGTGAAGTCGACCCTAGGTGAGTCACTGTAAGTCAGGGAAATATTCCCCACCATTATGTTACCCTCCTATTGGTCAGAGGATGAAAAGTCCCCACAAGTGGTGGGGCACTAGGGTTATTAGACACTCCTAAAGATGTCGGCTCTAGTAATTAATTGTTAAGTAAGGCCGATATGTTGGAGTGGACTTCAAGTGAATGAAAGAATATAAATATAGATTGAGAGCCTCTCTATTTATCACTTGAAACACATCACTCACTGACTCAAGTGTGGTGCATAAGTGAGGAAGGAAATACACTGGGACTAGACAAGAAGAAGACTACTACTGTCACGAGTGCATCTTACTGTTTTTTGGTTTTACTATTTTGGTGCTCATTCTATCTTTGAGGAAGCTATGAGGTTTTCTCCTTTATGGTTTCCCCTAGGAAAACTCTTTGTGTCTCTTGTCTCTTATGATGTCCTTATGTTTTATTGTTGTGCTTGTTATTCTCTCAGTGAAAAGATCCTAAGATAATAATGCTAGCTTATATGATGAAAAACTAACATGGTATCAGAGCTAACCTGAGAAGAAGACATTGTGCAGCTACAGAATCTAGGGATTCTTACTTTTTGGGTCTCTCTCCACAATCTATCAGCAAAAGTATGCTAGGATGACTCTCTATTCAAGGGCGCATCTTTCTGTCGAAGCAGAATTTGATTCCAAGCATTGTCAGTTTTCGATGTGGAAATTAGGGCTTTCTACAGAAGAGAATTTTTGAGTGAGACCAGCATAGGATTTTTCTCCTCATAAAAACTGAAGCTTAGAGACCTGGATCAAGAAATTTGGTTGGGTGAAACTCCAGAAAAGTCAAACCCTAGTTTGACCACGAGCTAGGAAAAACCCTAAATACTAAAACTGATATGTTTTGGTACATTCACTATATTCCGAGTTTGGAGAAGTCTCAGAATTTGAAAATTTTAGGGGCCGAAGATAAAATCCATATTAAGGCTGTGTCCAAACCTCAGCCTCCGATTCACTATATTCTTGGATATATGATCCCTACAAGTTAGGGTTCCAGCGTCTTCCATAATTCATCCCTAAACAGGATACCTACGGAGAATTGTAATATCTTGGGATGCAGAGGTCCAAATGGAATTACTGAAGATGTTCCAAAAATTTCACGGACCATACCTTCGGTGGTATGAATATCAGACTTATAATATCAACCAGTGACACGTGGAATTCCATAGAACTTCACTGTTCTGAACAGTCTTGTAACAGGTCACCTTGGGAAAAGGATCATAAATCCCAAATGGTGAAACCAATTCTGATGAAACCTATGAAGTTTGATCAGGGACATGTGCGGTTACCTGATTGTACAATTTTAGACATAGAACAGCAGTAATTTCGGAGATATAATATAAACAGTAACAGGCATTTTGGCAGAAGAAATTGGAAATCTAGGGCTTCCTGTTCCGGGAGCTTCCCTCCATTGTTTTCAGTAAAGGAGTACATTGGACAGATCCATTTGAAGAGATCTATCTGTCTATCCAATAAGATCTGAAAGATTCTAATTTTTTAAAATTAGTGTTTCTATGACAAACCCTAGATTAGCTAGCTCTGGAACCAAGACGAACACCTCAAATCGGTAAGATCTAATCCTTTGCTATTTTGATTTGAGGTTCTCATTTCAAAGTGATCTATCACATCAGCTTAATGATAAGATTGTTTAAGTTGAAAATTTCCAAGCATGGAAGTATATGATCTCTCTAAATAAAATTAATTGGACACCTACATGAGTAGAGAGATTCCAGTTTCAGAGGGAGATGAGGCTAGAAGCCTTACACAAGAAGAACTTGGTCAAGGCCAAGAAGATCATGGTTGATTCAGTCATGGATCAACTTGTACCACAAGTGTATTCCCTAAAGAGACTGAACATGTTTGATTCCTTGACCAAGCTATTTAAAGGGAAGAAAAAAAATCAGAATATGACCTTACGAAACAAGTTGAAGAATGTGAAGATCCAGAATGCAGAGACCATGCAGTCATAAGGGTCTCTCAAATCAAAGAACAACTTGAAGCGGTAAAAGAAGAAGGGAAGAATGCAGAAGTGGTGATTGCCACCTTGAATGGCCTCCCAGGATCATGGAATTCATTCATTCAAGGAATGTGTTCCAGAAGGAAGTGATTACTTTCAGCAGACTCTGGGAAGAAAAAGAAGCTCGACTCATAAGAAGAGAAGAAAAGATGGAAGCAAATGAAGATCACGCTCTCACCTTCCAAAGAAGATACCTCAAGCGATGAGGAATATGAAGAAATCAACTCTTGAAGAATCTTGTATCCACCTCATCATTTGGATAAGAAATGGTGCTATCATGAATGAAGAAGACGATGAAGTTGAAGGATCAAGACGCAGTCTACCCATGAAACAAATAAAGACAAGTATTCAATTGTCATTTCATTGTTTTGTTATGCATTTGTTTTTATTTAGTTGATGTATTATGCATGATAGGATGTTTGCATTAACGACAGTATACTACTAATATGCATGTGATGGGTAAGTAGCTCATGGTGATATACAACTCTCCATTGCTACTTATCTAGAATGAAACCTCTTTACTGACATATTAGATTAGTGCACAATCGCAATGTTGTCCTGGTAGAGATGGAAGGCATCTAGAAAGTTTCAGTGAGATATGGATGAATGTTGTATTGGCTAAAATAGTTGCATGATCATTTATTTATGCATAGGTGTATTCTAGTATGAATATTCCTTATGAAATGTTTCTAACCATACAAATGCATTTGACTTGTAGGAAAGACCACATACATAATCGCCTACAAGCAAAGAAGAATGAAGACTTCTTCCAAAGAACAAGTGACAACAGTTCAAAGACAAAGAATAATATGACAAATGCAGTGACATCATTGATGCAGAACCTTCCAGCCACCAAGAAGAAAGGGAAGACCAGTTCAAGAAGAATGATGTCAGAGTGCAGTATGAGACCTGAAGAAAATTTCATAGTTCCATCATGCAGTATATGGAAACATCATGGGATACAAAGCAATATTCGTAGCATGAGGCTTCTCACGAAAGGAAGGCCTAGACTATGAAGAGACATTTGCATCCACTAAGAGTTGAAACACATACATGATGAACTTGATGAATATCTTAACCTTTGCTACAAGGTTGAAGATGCAAGTCTATACACTAGATGGATACATAGAATACTAGTAGCATAGGAAGCTACTTGTCACTCCGGTTTAGAATGTTTTCAGTGCATAGAGCACAGAAGATAGATGGAGTATGATGCTTCGCTTAGGAGGGAGTGGCTACTGAATATATTGAGGTTCGACATGGTATGACAGGATGGGAAATTTACTGATGACTCTAGGCTTTACTGAGAGTAAAGTGGATTCCAACCTTTGCTTCAAGGTTGAAGGCAGAAGACCAGTGATGCTCTTGTTATATGTCGATGCACTATTTTCTAGGCATGGAAAAGTGGACAAGGGAAGTATGTAGTAGAGATACTAAATAGGTTTAGGATGATGGACTACATGGAAACACCTATGACATAGAACCTAAAGCTATTGAGTGATGCTTCATCAGAGACGGTTGATGCTATGATGTAACGTCAGATGATTGGGTCCTTGATGTACCTGATGAACATGAGACTAGACATTTGCTTTGTTGTGAACACCTTGAGCCAGTTCTTGATAGATCGAGAAATGTTAACTTGATTGTTGCAAAGCATATTCTGAGGTACCTGAAGGGTACAGTTGATTATGGGCTCAAGTATGATGCGAATCAAAATATTAACCTAGAAGGTTATTTTGACTTAGATTGGGCAGGCAGTTCCATCTACATGAAGAGTACTTAAAGATGTTGCTTCAGTATGGGATCAGGTGTGATCTCTTGGTTTAGTAGGAAGAAATCCTGTGCGGCACTAAGTACAACTGAAGCAGAGTATCTCGCAGCATGTTCAGCTAGTTGTGAGGCAGTATGGCTGTGGAAGCTACTATTTGATATATTTGATCTCCAGTTGGATTCTACTTGCATACATTGTGACAACCAAAGTTGCATGAAGTTGTTAGAGAATCTAGTGTTCCATGACAAGTCGAACCACATAGAGATCAAGTATCACTATATCAGGGATATGGTGCAGAGAGGAGCAGTGAAGCTCCAGTATGTTGCGATGGAGGAACAGATAGCTGATGTATTGACGAAGCCATTGGCTAGGCTAAAGTTCAAGTACTCCAGGGAGAGACTTGGTGTTCTCCAGATCAAGGTTCCCTCCAAGAGAAAGCGATGAGACCCATGTCCATTCTGACATGGTGAGAGGTTTAGCTCCTTCCATGGTCATATATAAGCGCTGAGCCATTCTGTCATGGTGAGAGGATTGGTTCCTTCCATGTCAAATATGAGTGTTGAGATCCATAGCCATTCTAATGAGTAGGTCAGATATAAGGGTTGAGCCATTCTTTCATGGTGATAGGGTTTCTCCCTTCCATGACAGATATGAGTGCTGGCCATTCTATCAAGTAGGATAGATGTAAGGGAAATTTCCATTCTAGGAATGGAGGCACCTGGTCAGTTACCAGGATCACTCAGTGTAGGACTGAGTAGACATTCTGATGTGATAGAGGGATGTGTTTCCACTTGATCAGATATAAGGGCTGAACCATTCTATCATGGCTAAATGATTAAGTTCCTTCCATGTCAGATGTGAGTGTTGGCCATTCCAATGAGTAGGTCGGATGTAGGGGAAACTGTTATTCTCTAGGAGAATGGAGGCACCTGGTTAGTTACCAGGTAGCTCAGTCGAGGACTGGGGGTCATTCTGATATGACTGCTGGGATGTGTTCTCATAGGATCAAATATGAGTGCAATCCCTTCCATCACTATGAGCAGGATGTGTTCCCTCCTGGATGGATGTAAGTGCAGAGCCTTTCTGGAGCGACTGAGGGATGTGTTCCCACGTGCTCAGATGTAAGTGCTGAAATCTCTCATCACTGTGAGTAGGATGTGTTCCATCCTGGATGGGAGTCTTTCATCATTGCGAGCAGGATGTGTTCCAGCCTGGATGAAAGTGGGAAAATATTCCATCACTATGAGTAGGATGTGTTTCAGCCTGGATGGGAGTCTTCCATCACTGTGATAGGATGTGTTCCTGTCTGGATGGATGTGCCTTTCTAACGAGTAGGTCAGATGTAAGTGCTGAACCTTTTCACAGATGTTAGTGATGTGATGTCCTATCATGCTGGTGAATGTGAGTGTTGGGCCTTTCTGATGTGATTATAGGATTGGTTCCTATATGATCAGATGTAAGTGCTGGGCATGCCTTTCTGACGAGTAGGTTAGATATAAGCGATGAAGAAGACCTACATGGAGGCTAGGCCTACAACCATCATGAAAAAGAGCTGGATCTGTAGAACTTCCTGTGATGAGAAGAATCATGAGATAGCACCAGGGATGATCCAGATCCAGTGATGACAGCCAGTGATGATCCAGATCAAGTGATGATCCAGATCCAGTGATGATGAGCCAGCAGTGATGATCTAGATCGAGTGATGATCCAGATCCAGTCCAGTGATCTTGATCCAGATCGAGAGATGATCCAGATCCAAATCTAGATCGAGCGATGATCCAGATCCAGTCTAGTGATGATGATCCAGATCCAGTGACATTGTTCCAGATCGAGTATGATCTAGTGACATTGTTCCAGATCGAGTATGATCCAGTGAAAATGTTCCAAATTGAGTATGATCCAGTGATGATTTTCTAGATCGAGTATGATCCAGTGACGATGATCTAGATCGAGTGATGATTCAGATCCAAATGAAAGATGACTTGAAAAATGAAAGATGAATTGAAGATCATGAGGAGTTCATGATGACCCAGATGATACAAAGAAGAATACTTGTGCTAATAAATTGTGTCAAGAGAATACCTTCCTAGTTAAAGGGAGTGTTGATGTAATTGTAACTTCGGAATGTATTCACTTGTATTTATTATCTATTGTAACCCGATGTTGATTTCAGGATGTATTGTAATGTATTTGAGTCATGTCATACCCTGATGTTTATTCCAAGAAGTTTCTATAATGAGAAAGTCATGTCAAGTCATTGTGGGTAACCCTCCTATTGGTCAAGGGTTAAATTCCCCACAGTTATGGGGCCCTTGGGTTATTAGACTATCCTAGTGAAGTCGACCCTACGTGAGTCACTGTAAGTCGAGGAAATAGTCCCCACCATTGTGTTACCCTCCTATTGGTTGGAGGAGGCAAAGTCCCCACAAGTGGTGGGGCACTAGGGTTATTAGACACTCCTAGAGATGTCGGCTCTAGTAAGTAATTGTTAAGTAAGGCCGACATGTTGGAGTGCACTTCAAGTGAACTAAAGAATATAAATAGAGAGTGAGAGCCTCTCTATTTATCACTTGAAACACATCACTCACTCACTCAAGTGTGGTGCATAAGTGAGGAAGGAAATACACTAGGACTAGACAAGAAGAAGACTACTGTTGTCGGGAGTGCATCTTACCGTTTTCTTGTTTTACTGTTTTGGTGCTCATTCTATCTTTGAGGAAGTTGCGGGGTTTTCTCCTTTATGTTTTCCCCGAGGAAAACTCTTTGTGTCTCTTGTCTCTTGTGATGTGCTTATGTTTTATTGTTGTGCTTGTTATTCTCTCAGTGAAAAGATCCTAATATCATAATGCTAGCTTAGATGATGAAAAACGAACAAGATCATCCAGCTCCGGAAGCAGGACGGACACCTCAAATTGGTAAGATATAACATTTTGTTGTTTGCATTTGAGGTTCTCATTTCAAAGTGATCTATCACATCTGCTTGATGATAAGATTGGTGAAGTTGAAAACTTCCAAGCATGGAAGTATTTGATCTCTCTAAAGAAAATGAATTGGACACCCACATGAGTAGAGAGGTTCCAGTTCTAGAGGGAGATGAGCCTCAAATCCTTACACAAGAAGAAATTGATCGAGGCCAAGAAGATCATTGTTGATTCAATCACGGATCAACTTGTACCACAAGTGTCTTCCCTAAAGACACCAAAGATGTTTGATTCCTTGATCAAGCTATTTGAAGATAAGAACATAATTCAGAAGATGACAGTTGAATAATGTGAAGATCCAGAATGCATAAGATCTTGAAGCGGTAGAAGAAGAAGAAGAGAATGCAGAAGTGGTGATAGCCACTTTGAATGGCCTCCCATGATCATGGGATTCATTCATGCAAATGAATGTATGCCAGAAGGAAGTGATTACTTTCAGCTCCACTCATAAGAAGAGAGGAAGAAGATGAAGATCAAGCTCTCACCATTCAAAGAAGATCCCTCATGCGATGGCGAATGTGAAGAACTCAATTCTTGAAGAACCTCTTATTCATATTATCATTTGGATAAGAAATGATGATTTCATGAATGGAGAAGATGATTAAGCAGAATGATCGAGATGGATTCTACCCATGAAACAAATAAAAGATAAGTACTCAATTGTCATTTCATGATATTGTTTTGTTATAAATTTGATTATATTCAGTTGATGTGTTATGCATGATAGATTGTTTGCATTAATGACTGTATACTACTAATATGCATGTGATGGGTAAGTAGCTCATGGTGCTATACAACTCTCCATTGCTACTTATTTAGAATGAAGCCTCCTTGCTGACATATTGGATTAGTGCACAATCTAAATAATGTCATGATAGAAATGGAAGGCATCTAGAAAGTTTCTAAGAGATATGGATGAATGTTGTATTGGATAAATAGTTGCATGATGCATAAGAATTTGGCGTTATGCATATGTTTTATGAAATAGTTCTAACCATGCAACTGGTGCATTTGAATTGTAGGAAAGGTCCTGTACAACCTCCTAAAAGAAGGATGAGACTTGTTTTGAAGAACAAGTAATGAAAATTCAATAAACATGAATCTGAAGCTCCCAAGGTCAAAGACGCCATGACGAAATAAAGAGCTTCAGAGAGCGATAGATCCACCTCGAAGGATGAATACCACCATGGGTATGAGAGATAACTCAAATTGAAGAAAAAGAAAGCTATGAAAGAAGCTATGATCAAATAATAACAGTTGATCATGGGGAATGATGTATATGATATGATTTCAAGACATAATGGGAAGTACATAGTATCTTCCATATGGATCTACAATAACGAGTGTACAAAGCAAGGATCGTGATTTGCCTCAGAAAGAATAGAATATGACATGACATACTCTATTGACCAGTATATATCAAGCATAGAATCACCTGTACAAAATGAAGAAGGAAGATAATACTCCACTTCAGGGAGAGTGACTACAGAAGATATCTGAGTTCGACACGATACGACATGATGGGAAGCTTCCTGATGGATCGAGACTTTACCAAGAGTAAAGTGGGTTCCAACCTTCAAATTTGAATGCAAAAGACTAGGATATGTTGATGATCTGACAAGACGAACTCATGGAAGATTTTATGATGAAAGAATACTAGAATGATGTTTGGGATATAGTACTCAAACCAGAAAGCAAGAATGTGGTATCTTACAAATGGATTTGTAAGATAAAATATGTTGCTGATAGAAGTAAGGAAACACTTGTGGCTAGAGGTTTCTATAAGAAAGAGGGAATTAATTCTGAAGAGACACTTACTCTAGAAAGCAAGGTACGCTTCCTTCAGAAATATGATGGTAGTTGCTTCCATGATGAAGTAAAGGCAAGCCTTCCTTAATGGTATGATTGGGGAAGAGTTTTACATCGAATAGTCACAATGATTTGAAGTTGAAGATAGATGGACTCATATATGTAAGTTGAAGAAGGCCCTCTATGGCATGTAGCAAGCTCCTACAGCTTGGTATGGAAGGATATACAATTTCTTGTCAATTATGGGCTTTACCAAGAGTAAAGCTGATTCTAACCTTTATCTCAAGGTTGTAGAAGATGGACCTGTCATCTTGTTATTATATGTCGATGACTTATTCTTGACAGGGAATGAGAAACAGATCATGGAAAGCAAGGAGAAACTAGCAGAAGAATTTGAGAAGAAAGACCTTGGGTTAATGCATTGTTTCCTAGGTTTGGAAGTATGGAAAAGTTCATAAGAAATATTTCTCAACCAGGGAAAGTATGTGGTAGAGATATTGAAGAGATTCAATATGTTGGAATGCAAATCCATGGCCACACCCATGGAATCCAACCTGAAACTGTTAGATGATAATTCATCAGAGTTAGTGGATGCGACTCATTATAGACAGATCATTGGGTCATTGATGTACTTAATAAATACCAGACTAGACATTTGTTTTTCTGTGAACACCTTAAGTCAATATATTGTTCAACCAAGACGGGTTCACCTAGTAGCTACAAAACATGTGATGAGTTATCTAAAAGGGACTATAGACCTTCGTCTATACTATGATGGTAGCCATGACTATAGATTTTATGCCTACACAGATGTAGATTGGGATGGAAGTATCTCAGATAGGAAAAGCACATCAGGTAGATTCTTTTGTTTGGGGTTTTCTATGAGTTCATGGTTTAGCAGGAAATAGTCCAGTATTTCTCATAGCACGACTGAAGTAGAATACATAGCAGATTGCTCTGCTAAGTTGTGAAGTCATATGGATTTGGAAGTTGATATCAAGTCTCTTTGATCTGAAGATGGATACTACAATGATTCTATGTTATAACCAGAGTTGTGATGACAGAGAACCCTGTGTTCCATTTTAACACATAGAAATCCAGTATTTCTACATACGACATAAGATGCAGATGTTTCAGTATTCCCATACTCAAGATATAGATGATGTTTCAGTATTTACATACTGTATATGTAGATGATGGTGATTCCGTATTTCTATACTGAATATAGAGATGATGATACTTTTAGTATTTCTATACTGAAGATATAGATGATGATGCTCTTAGTATTCAAATACTAAAGATACAGATGGTGATAGTTCAGTATTCACACACTGAAGATGTAGATGAAGATGGTTTAGATAATGTTGCGGTGACAAAGCCTCTGTCTCGGGTAAAGTTCGAACACTTTCGAGACAAGCTTGGTGTGGTTCAGAAAGACCTTCCCTGAAAGGGGGAGTAGTGATGCTACAATGGGATTGTATCATCCCTGGGCACTTACCCTAAAGAGATCCGGAGACCTTGGTATTCGAGAATGAAGAGGGATTTTATCATCCTGGGACATATGTCCAGAAGAGATCTGGAAACCTCGGTCTTCTAGAATGAAGAGGGATTGTATCATCCCAGGACATATGTCCAGAAGTGATCTGATGACCTCGGTCATCAAGAATGTAGCAAGATTATATAATCCTTGAACTTTAGTTCAGAATGGATTTGATGAACTTCAGTCATCAAGAAGGTGGAAGGATTGTATCATCCTTGTACTTCGATTCAAAATGGATCTGGTGAACTTTGGTCATCGAGAAGGTGGAAGGATTGTATCATCCTTGTACTTCGGTTTAGAATGGATCCGGTGAACTTTGGTCATCAAGAAGGTGGAAGGATTTTATCATCCTTGAACTTCTGTTCAAAATGGATCCGGTGACTTTGGTACTTGAGAACGTGTGTTGATCCCGTAATTCCAATAGGAATGATTGTCTGAGTTCCACAACTGTGTTGATCCCATAATTCCAAAAGGAGTGATCGTTAGTAACTCCGTAAATACCTAAATCCCATAATTCTGAAAGGAAGGATCATTGACTTGATCCCGTAATTCCAATAGGAAGGATTGTATAAGTTCCATATATGTGTTGATCTCGTAATTCCGAAAGGAAGGATAGTTAGTAACTCTGTAAAGACCTAAATCCCATAATTCCGAAAGGAAGGATCGTTGGTAGCTCCGTAAAGACTTGATCATGTAATTCCAATAGGAAGGTTTGTCTGAGTTCCACAGATGTGTTGATGCCATAATTTCAATAAGAAGGATTGTCTGAGTTCCACAAATGTGTTGATCCCGTAATTCCAAAAGGAAGGATCATCTGAGCTCCACAGATGTGTTGATCCTGTAATTCCAAAAGGAAGGATCATTAGTAACTCCGTAAAGACCTAAATCCTATAATATCGACAGGAAGGATCGTCTGAGTACCACAGACATGTTGATCCCGTAATTCCGAAAGGAAGGATCATGTTGATGTTTTGATGATGTTGATGTGTTGATAATAATGATGTTTTCATGATGTTTTCATGATGATGTTTATGCTTGAAAGATCAGAGTATGATGATGATGTTGTTGCTGATTGAAAGCTCAAAGTGTTGAAAATGTTGCTGAAGATGTTGCTAAATGATGATGCTGATCGAAAGGTCAAAGTTTTAAATATGTTGCTGATGTTGATTAAAGAAGTTTTTGTCATCGAATATTGAAGACGAAGACTATATGATGTTGAAAAGCTTCCAATGATTTATAGATGGGTTACCCTGATGATGCTGATGATATCCTCTATCTCTCTCCCACTATTGTTGTTGTTGATGTTGTTGTAGAATACCCTTCTCATTAAGGGGGAGTGTTGAAATATTGTAACTTCAAAGAATATTCTATATGTATCTTTTGTGGTCCCCGATGGTCATATTGGGAGAACCAATATTATTATCTTGTACCTCGATGCTTCTAATAGAAATAACTAATAAGAGTCATGAGGTTGTCCCCTCTAATTGTAAAGGTGGGTCATTAGCATCCCAGTGTGGTTACTCGAGCCTACATTGCGAATGAGTTAGTTAAAGTGAATGGATGAATATAAATAGAGGTGTGGTGCTTGTCATTTGGCACACACACTCTCACTTGTATAGTGCATTAGTGGAGAAGAGAAGTAGCTGGAGAAGGAGGAGGATCATGCTTTGATCTCCTTGCTGGTTTTATCTTTTATCTTTTTGGGGCATATATATTGAGGAAGATTTTGCTGGGTTTTTCCCTTTAGGGTTTTCTCATGATAAATATTTGTGTTCCTTTTGTATGGTTGTGCTTGTCTATCTTCCAGTGATCCTATTTATATGCTTTTGTTATGAAAATGAAATGAAATAATCATGTCTTAGCTAAGCATATGAAAATTTAACAACTAACACCATTGTTCCTTTAAAAATATTAATTACAGTGTCAGATAGGCATGCCTCTAGTTAAATTAACTTACGGAAATAATTTAGCCTGTCTTGACAGCAATTGTGGCAGATTTATTGCCTAGCCTTTGGGATCATGGGGCATAGTTGAGAGGAGTCCTTACTCCTCCAGCTATTTTAAATGGTTCAAATTATTTTGTTAGTGGGGGGCATGCTTACTACACGGGGATGGAAGATGAGCGATGTTTGGAAATCCCAAAACAAACTCCCCCGTGCAAGCTACAAAATGCTCAATCAAGACTCCAAATCCTGCGATTGCTCAAGATTGGATTTTATTCCACCTTTCTTCTTGCTGATGGGTTTGAGGGATGCTGCGCTCTTTCCAATTTGACCTAGCGACCATCACCAGAGACATGATATTGACGAGAAATCTGTAAGGGATTTTTTTGGTAGTATTCTGAGCTCTTTAACAAAGACAAGATAGTGGCAGATAGTGAATGGGAGGGTGCCTCACCTCCAGCCATTGATAGTACCCCTGGTAAATCGAATCCACCACCATTTGTGACTTATATAATATAGATATATATTATTCCTTCGTTGAGTTATTGATTTCCATATGTGTCTTAGGACCCGCTACCTAAAGTAGTCGATATTTGCTAGTTGTTGCTCTATCAAACAATGATCATTTCAGATTTCGAAGTTGACCCTGGTTTTCAAAGCCATAACGTTTGAGAGTTACTTTGATAAATGTTTTACAACGATATTGGTTAAATACTAAGTATTCATTGGGCTGCACACAATGCGTGGCCTACAAGGATTTACAACCAGTTTGTGGAACTATGGCTCTGACTTTAAATGCAACGGCTATCAATAAAAATGAATTCAAAAGCAATGTGAATCCAACAGCTATAGTAACATGTTGTTATTCCACACCTACCTTACTCTATGAACACGATTTCCCCCTAATTGAAGGTATTTTTAATTACAAACTCGAGAAAGGCATACTGAGTCGACCCGTATGTTGTTTGGTTGTGGTATTTGGCTTCCTATAGGACCTATAGATTTGATTAAGATAGTGACTAAAACAACAGTGTGTTTTGTGCAAAGAATTCTTGTGAGCTCATCCAAACCAGTTTACTTGCCTATTATAGTTTGTTGCAGTATACTTTATATTATATAACTGTCAAATTGGTTTCATTGTACAATTCCTAAAGCTCAAGTTGTGACTAGAATTGTGATCCCGGGTTGTTAATTCATGTTTCTGAAAAACTATAATATATTTTCTGCAAGAGGTATGTTTTCTTTTAACCTTAACCCTTGATGTAAGGGCTATTAATAATCATTAATGTATATGAACATAAACGTGGGAAGGTATCAATGGTAGAGGAATATACTCTATTTATGGGTGCCTTGTTGTTAACATCCTTGGAATTTCTCCTCAAATGATACCAGTAAAAACTTGACTAATATTAACTTTCAGGCAATGCCACCTTTTTATCTTTTAAGTTTTGAATTTAAGGAATTTCAATACTGAGGAGCGAGTTACTACTCACCAATAGAAGTAAGTTAATCGCTTGAGTTTTGAAGAGTTGATGTTTGATTCTGAATATGGAATTTGTCAATGGCTATAGTGAAATTTAATACTTTTAATGATAGCTTCATAATATTAAAGTATTACGTAAGCATAGTTCAACAAATTGCTTGGATAAGTCCTTCTTAGTTTAAGGAGGCTGTGTACACTGTAAACCCGTATAAGTCATATAGAAAGTTAATCAACAAATTAAGGGACAAATAATTCCACACTTAAAATAGGTGAATGACTATCCCTATTCAATATTTTTTCTTAAACAAGAAGCCCTAGTTGCTTTGGTGATTAATTTCGATTTATTCTCTGTGAAGAGTGTGTGAGTAGGATAAAGAGAAAGTGTAGCAACATGGATGTTGGAGAATGTAATGTTTTTAATAAAATAAATTTCATGGGCTTGTGGCACTTTTGGTGGACGTAACCCATAGGTTGGGGTGAACCACGTAGATCGGTATTCCCTTATGTTGTACTTTAAGTTGCTTAGATGTTTTTGCGTTTTGATGATATGGGTCTGCACATATGTTTCCCATTAATTGGTATTCTATAAGCTGTTCTACAACTTTGTCAATGGATTTTGTTGCTTTAGAAGAAAATCAAGAAGAGTTATTATAATAATTATTGGGTCGGAACATAGTCCTGTTTTAATGCACTATGATGATGAAATGCTTGAACGCCGCATAAGGTTATGTATGGATAGGTATTGGAATCTCATGAAGTTATTGGTTCAAGGTCGTTTGAATATTTTAAGGGTATGATATTGATTGAATGAAATGCATGCACCTTATGACTCATTAATAAGAGTGTAGACATATATATATATATATATATATATATATATATATCAAATAATATTCCAAATGTTTACATCGATGTTCAAGAGGGATGATAGATCTGAATCTTGGGTATCTTGCAAAGAATACTTAAAACTCTATGTGATTAGTCCTCTCATTAAGAAGAATATATATTTGTCAGAATATAAATACATTGTATGCAAGACAAAGATATATGATGTTTTATCTACAAGGAAAATCCTCCATAGAAAACTAGAATCTAAAGGGTTGTAGAGGGATAAGTACGCATAAAGTGTTTTCCATAGATTACAAACCTTGTAATTTTGTGTCATGAATATTTGATGAGGCATCCGATACATCGTGTTCACAAGTATGGGCTCTAAAGGAGAGCTTGTAAATCAATGGTGGTTGTCATGTTTTATCCAAGGTATATGGTGTCTTGATAGGAAATCAATGTTTGAATTTGTTCTTAACATATTATTATTATATGTTATATCTCTCGAAGTCTTACACTAAATTAAAAATTCCATGTAAAGGAAAATAAAATACACCACTAACGTGATTCCCTCCTTTTGTAGTATGGAAGGACATAAATATTACCCCTTTTCCATGCATAGCAGCACTGAGGTATATTATGGGGTATGTCACATATGGTAACAGAGCGAGAGTTGAAACGCTCAGCCCTATTGGGCTCAAAATTCTTCCACATATTTCATTTTCACTAATGATTGAGTTTTTGCTTTGTGATAATTGCAAATCAACAAGTTCACATTGTTCGTCCAATCCAAGTACCTTAAGTTGTACCCAACACTAATGTTTATTGACCTTGTAGTTGTGCAAGAGGAGGAGGAACCTCTTCTTAGATCACAAAAGATGGCGATTAATTTTCCACTTCCGCGTTAAGTCGATGACATAAGTACATAGGCATCTAGTTATTTCCTTGATCCTCTTTCGAAAGGATTTATGAATTGTTAATACGACTATTTCGTCATTATTTTAAATTAAATTATTGGTAAGGTATAAGAGTCTTCTTACAAAAACTCCTCGTCGGTGATAGTACCTTCTACTATAATAATAATGGGGAGTTAAATCGTTGTTAATGATATGATGTATGTGGATTGTGATAGGTTACATTGTAACACATAGTGATTAGTGTTGTTAGAAAGTAGCATTAAAGGGTTACCTATTTACCTAAATACCTAATGAGTCACATTCTTTGTTGTCCTATATTTTATTCCACAATCCTAATATTCTAGTTAAATAATTTGATGAAAAACCAAATGCAAGTATCATGGCCTAGGTTACTGACATGATCATTGGTTACTTGATCTACTCATCGTAACATTTTGGGTGATTTGGTGAAAACCATGTCTTACATCTGAAACTAGGCTTGTTTCTTGTGTAATCTCTTTGGACATTAACACTGTTGAAGAATTGTATTTGTTATCTAAATCATCGAGTATATGAATCTTGAAAGTGAACGCCATCAGTCCTGCAAAAACCTTGCACTTAACATTGGTATCATTTGCTTCAAATCTGAGTTCATTGTCTATTAAAATTTGGATGATAACATTGAAAGTAAACTTTGATTATGTTGGATTGCTGACATTGACCATTGGGTTGAACATTTACATTGAAATCCCTATCTGGCTTCCAAATTAAATCGATTACATAGGCGTCAATTATGAATTTGTTTTTGAAACTGATTGTTGAAAAGTATACTAATTGAAATCTGATTATTGATGTGTTTGTCTTTGACACTTATTCTCCTCTCTTGTGATTTGAATACGAAGGATCTGATTTAATGCTTAAAGAAGGTTTGAAACATTTTTTGACCTGGTACAAAAATGGAGGATTGAAAGTTGATAATGATTTTATGGTTAGAAGTCCGTTAATAGGGGTATTAAAGTTTTCCATTTTAAACCTATTTGCTTTTCCACTAAGGTAACATATATAAATACAAGTTAAACACTATCTCGTTATGTTTTTGATAATGCTAGATTGAGCGTTGAAATCCTTAAAGAGATAGATTGGAAAATTTATTTCTTGATATTAGTGAATGATACCGAAAAGTATTTGTATAGTTACAAGTACCAGCTTCATGGTAATTATGTAAATGAATTCTTAGAAGCATGCTCCTATTGGTGAATGTTCTAGAAATGGTTCCTTGTGCATGGATTAAAGTTTTTGAACTATCTTATGTTTTGATTAGCTCTTGGACGGTATTTTCATTGTGGTTATTGATCTCCTAGCCAAATATACTAATTGTTGGAATGAATACTTATTTATATCATATGTCTATTTGTAGAGTCTAATAAGAACCCTAGAATTGATTCTAGTGCTAGATGGAAGGATCTTGTTGGTAGTCTTGTGATTAAATCCTTTGAGGATTTCGTAGCATTGTTGTTGATTGGGTTGTATTGAGATTGGAATTTTTAAGAGCTTATATGGATTTGATTATCTAAAGATATTGATATTGGAGATAAGTGAGTTGATAAATGATGTATAATGTTATATGCTAAAATGGAAGGATATGCCAGGAACACTATCAGTCAGAGTTGGCTATTAGAGAAATAATTACTGCCGTAGATAATGAGGTTAAGTATGGGTGTGGTTTTACTTAATATAATTGTCAAATCTCGAGTTTTACAACCAAGGACTAACCATGGATGATGTTTTTTACATAGTAACATTGCAGGCTTCACCGAGATTATGACCATTGCTACAATCAACGTACATTATGGTATATAAACCCGCCTACATATGTAAGTTGTGCTCAATTACTCAGAAAAGTATGAGCAATTTTTCTAGATGATTTACAAGGTTATATAACTTTTGAATGATGATGAAAAATCGATGCAAATTATGAAACTTTGATAATTGATTATTGAAATTTTGGGTTATCAATGAATGCTTGAACTGACCACCTATGGAGTGATTACAAGCATGGGAAATTATGGCCATGATGAGTGATAAAGCTCTAGGACTATAATGAGTTAAAAAAAAAAAGATATGAGAAAGATCCCATGCACATAAAGTTGTCACCATGAGCAAGTGGTGACGAAGGTAGTGGATGAAAGCTACCTTTTCCCCCTTAGCCAGCTAGGGACCATTACACATTCTAGGAATGCCTAGATCTAAGACGTTTGGTTAAGACTCATTTGGCACACATTAAGAGGACTGTCACAAGAGTGGGGGATTTATGAATAGAATATCCTCTAGGTGTTGTGGTGGTGTGGGAGAACAGGAGTACATCATCTTGGCGAAGCACCCAGGATAGCACAAGAAGGAGATACGCGGGTATCGTCCTTGTGTTGGGTAGCTTGGATCGGTAAGCGCCTTGAATAGCATAAGAAGGAGATACGACTAAGGAAGGGTATTGTCCTTGTGTTGGGTGGCTTGGATTGGTAGTTGGAGTGCTGGGATGGAGGAAATCCAGAGAAAAGAAATGATTCCTCAGATCAAGGATGACATAAATGTCCAAAATTTGGAGATAAAACCCACGGTAAAAGGATAGTAATCATGTTTTATTGATAAAAAAATTGCATTAATAAAATGATTGGTTATTATGGCACCAATGAACACTATAAAATTGAATATTGTTATAATGCAAAATAATATATGGCTTATGTTTAAGTTGAATTATAATTTTGCACGTGACATACTAAAAAGAATTGTGCTAGACCCGAACTTGTTTTGGAAAAACTGTAGGTTTTGGACGATAGCGACTGGAGAAGACACAAAAAGATTGCAAGGGATCAGGATGAAGAGGACGAGGACAATAAACAATGACAAAATGGAAGAAGGAAATTGATTGAAAACAGGAACACCAAGGACAGTGTTATTTTTAAGGGCGAGAGAATGTAACGTCCGCCTCACAAGAACCTTAGAAATTTTGTAAATTCTAATGTTATTGTATTCATCTCCTAGTGAGGAGCTCAAGGACACGACCCCACCAGAAATGAGACATGTATGTATATTAATTTCCTAAGCAATAACCTTAGGAGACGGATGACCTGGACGCACCTTAATCGAAAGATAGTTGAATCCATGAGTGGAAAAAAACAATATATATATATATATATAAAATATATATGTGCGACTAAAACGATGGTGGTGGAACAAATCCACCAAGGGAAAGGTAAAACATTTAGTCAAGCATCAGGAATCGAGAAAAGATCAACAACTCCCTCGATGACCCAAAATCCTAAGTTATTGACCTATGATAATGTAACTAATAGACATACTAGTTACTTTGGTTAACCAAATAATGATCTTTATGATCCATTTTGAGGGAGACATGATGTCTTACCTTACATGCATTACAACATAAAATAATAAATATATGTGGGAAAACAAATATATATACTTATGTGAAAGGTG